>JARHVA010003771.1:1487500-1545000 GCA_037957365.1 Torreya grandis | reverse complement strand
AGACCCATAAAAATATGGTAGGGATTAGGTATTACATAGGTGTGTAATGCAACATGAATGTGTGGAAGTCCTTCAAGAGGTCCCTGAGGGTTTCATTGGAGGAGATTATGTTGGTGATGTAATGACATGAAAGGTACCCATAGTTGGCTTGTGGTGGCCCACCTTATTCAAATATGTCAAAGCTTATGTACACCAATGTGATATTTGTCATTGAGTAGGCAAACCAAACCATATAGATGATATACCTCTTCATCCAATCCTTTCCCATGAACATTTTTAAAAATGGGCAATTGGTTTCGTTAGGCCCATTACCCCTACTACAAGATGAAGTGGTGTGTGCTACATCATTACCACCACTGACTGTCTCACATGCTAGGATGAAGTAGTTCCCACATGTGATTGTAATGCTAAAATTGTTTCTAGGTTTATTTCGAGAAAATATCTTCACCAGATATGTATTCCCTTAAATTTTAACAAGTTATTGTGGCACTCACTTCCTCAATGATATGATATGCATCCTATTATATGATTTAATTATTTTGACCACAAAATAACTCTTTACCATCATCAAGATAATAACATTGTTGAATATTTTAACAAGATCTTAGGTTGTACGTTGACAAAGATTTACAATATTGGTCACACTGACTGGGATGATTGAGTTTCTATAAATCTTATGGGTATATCAAACCACATACAAATGATTGAACAAGAGTACTACTTTTCATATTTTCTTTGGTGTTGAATTAGTTCTATCAATGGAGTTCCTTGTTCCTTCTTTACATATTACACATGTTGGTTGACTAGATTGTTAGGTTGTGGAGCTAAAAGCTTCACTGATGCAGACATGGAGGAGGTTGCAGATGAGTTGCAGAGTGTCACAGAGACTGGCGTTGGTCTGGCCAACCGATGTCGACAGGATAAGACAGGAAGGCAACCGATGTCAGTCAGAGATCGGCCGGCATCAGTGACCCCCAAGCGGACAGGGACCGACGTCGGTCACCTGTGTGGTTTGACTGCAAATTTATTACGGGCAGTTAGTTGACGAACCAAGTGTTTGCATGATGAGAGCTATTTTTAGACTCATAGCTGCGGATCTAATTATTGTAATTAGATGTCTAATTATTGTTTGGATGAGATCTATATAATAGACTCATGGTTGTATTGTAAACTTGTTCTAGTTTGAGTTGAGCAAAGTTAGCTCCTTCTGTGTGTGAGGTGAGCAAAGGTGTTCCTCGTAGTTCCACAGCAGTACCAAGGTGGGTGTTGGTTTTGAAGAGTCAACAAGATTCTTCAGGGGTGTAGGATCTTTGTCAGCAGGTGTGCATGGCCTATATAGAAGATCTACATGGTAAGTAAGATCATTGATCTATAGGTGTATGTGTGTGCAAGGTCAAGGTTCACAGGTGTGCAAGATCAGATAGGATAGTAACACAACAGGGAGCAGAATTAGGCAGGATCTACTTGGAGTACAGGTGTGTACTTGGATAGAGAAAAGAGGAAGGCAAGGGAGTTCCTTCCATAAGTATGGTCTGTTGAATTGCAGGTTGTTGCAGGTTTATGGGAGATCTACTTGAATTATGTTGAGTACTTGTGGAGTGCATGGAGCACTTGTGGTGTGCGTGGAGCACGGGTATAAGGTGAACACCAACTCAGAGTTTGAGTTGGGTGTTGGGACCTAAGAGAGAGCTTTGAGGAGAGATTTACTGTTCACTTGAGGTGTGGGAAGCCTCTGAAGAGGTGGTGGAGAAGAAGTGGCATCTTCTTTATTGTATTCTTTTTTGCAAGAGTTTTAATACAAGTTATGTATTGTCTCTCATATTTTGTGTTATTTCTGAATTCTAGTTACTTGTGATTCTGGTTAATTTCTGCATATTAAGTTTCTTGGTTTGGTAATCAACTATGTGCTTCTGGTGTTTCGTATCCTGACAAGTGGTATCAGAGCTAAGGTTGCAGGGAGCAGGTTTTGTGTTTGGTTATAGGTCACTCTTAGGGGTTTCTGATCGAGTGGGAGTAGAGCAATGGCAGATCAAAGTAAACTAAGAATGGAGGAGTTGAAAAGCATAGATGGTCACCAACAGTCATATGGAAAGAAAGAGCAGGTAAAAGAATATTGTTGGTTGGTAGTAGATCAGCATGAAGGAACTAAAGATGCAGATGTAGTAGGTGTTGTTGCACAAGATGCTTTGGAAGGTTTCTTGGATAAAGTTGAATCTTGGATAAAATATTCGGTTGCCTCTTTCCATGCAACCCCAGGTAGAGGAGCTGGTGAGCCTTGCCAAAGAATTGGCAAAGGGGAAGTGAAGCTGAAATTGCAGGCGGAGGCCAACACATGGGTGTTGAAGGAGGTCATGTAGGTCCCAGGTTTGGAGATATGGCTAATTTCTTCAGAAAGGTTGGGTGATGAGAGATGTATGAGAGCTCTCACAATGGATGCACTTGAATTAGCTGGTGGTAAGAAAATAGGTACTCTTTATCTACTTGTTTATATTACTGATTCTTCTTTTGTTGTAGAGACGTGGCTTCATAGGCTTGGTCACATGAGCAGGAAGGAGATGCATGTTCTTAAGCAGAAGATAGATATATTTGACAAGATTAAGAACTAGAAAGCCTTGGTGTACTTGGAGGAGATGGCAGATAGAGACCAGTGGATTAGGCTGGATACTTCTGAGCAGGGCAGTTTGGACATGGGGATTGATTCAAAGGAGCTCACGGGTAAAAAGTCATCACTCACAGGAAACACAGGTACCAGCGTCGGCAGAGAAACCAATGTCGGTAGTAGGTAAGACCAACGTCGGTCATGAGAACTGACATCGGCAGCAGGGACACCGACGTCGGTAGGGTCGGTAGTCAGGGACAGACGCATGGGAACTGATGTCAGTCAGATGCAGACTGTGGGGTGACTGAGGTCGGTCACTGTAATGGATTTTTGGTGGACAGCATGCTGTCAAGGAGTCTCAAACACCCATATGGAGGACTGAAGACGTAAGTAAGCCTCAAATTCATTGTTCCTCTTCTTTATACATGTTGTTGATTGTAGAGCAGGAAGGATCCAAGAAACAGGTGGGAGCATGGCATGGAGAGATTGAAGACACCAAGCAGAGATTTGGTAGGGTTGCCAGTGGGAAGAAAGCACAGAGACAAATGGATTCCTTAGTTGAAGAATAGAGTGAACGAACACGTGAGATGGAAGACTAGGTTATACGGTCTTGAGGAGCTGCAGGACAGTGGTACAAGTTTTGACAGGTGGAGGACAAAGCATGGCTTCAGTCAATGTCAGGGAACTACTATGGTTTGCCTTACCAGGTGGATGATGAGTCATGACATCATTTTGTTGCTGTATGTGGATGTTATGTTTGCTAGCAGGATTGTACATACAGGGTTTTGCTAAACTAAGGGTAAGATTAGTTCAGTGGTTTGCTATGAAGAATTTGGAGCAGCAAAATTCTTTGGCATAGGAGACATGGAGATCACAGGTTGATTTTGTCTCCAGTGGGAGCTGATGTGAATTAGGTGTTGGCGATGCAGAGCCAGAGCACACTAAGGGCTGAATAGGTATAGTGTCTAAAATCACATGAGGTCTAGGATAGACCTGAGTATTCCCATGCAGTGGGAGCTGTCAGAGAGTTAGGAGCCAATTCAGGGAAGTGGGTTCTTAGGTATTTGAGAGGGACCAGTAGTAGGGATTCATGCTATGCAGGGTCAGGACTTCACTACATGGGTTTGTAGGTTCGGATGTGGCAGGGTACTCGGATGACAAGAGGTACATCACAGGTTGTGTGGTGGGTTGTCTTCAGGATTAAGCTTAAAGAGGGATACAAACCAGAAAATAGATTAGACAGAGTACAGGTATAGGTACAGTGTAGCTATTTATCTCCAAGTGGGAGATTGTTAG
This sequence comes from Torreya grandis, assembly GCA_037957365.1. NCBI lineage: Eukaryota > Viridiplantae > Streptophyta > Pinopsida > Cupressales > Taxaceae > Torreya > Torreya grandis. Next base: position 1,541,105 of record JARHVA010003771.1, on the reverse strand, counting down.
GTTGTGGAGCTAAAAGCTTCACTGATGCAGACATGGAGGAGGTTGCAGATGAGTTGTAGAGTGTCACAGAGACTGACGTTGGTCTGGCCAACTGACGTTGGTAGGATAAGACAGGAAGGCAACTGACATCGGTCAGAGATCGACCAGCGTTGGCGACCCCTAGGTAGATAGGGACCGACGTCGATCGCCTATGTGGTTTGACTGTGAGTTTATTATAGGCAGTTAGTTGACGAACCAAGTGTTTGCATGATGAGAGCTATTTTTAGACTCATAGCTGTGGATCTAATTATTGTAATTAGATGTCTAATTATTGTTTGGATGAGATCTATATAATAGACTCATGGTTGTATTGTAAACTTGTTCTAGTTTGAGTTGAGCAAAGTTAGCTCCTTCTGTGTGTGACGTGAGCAAGGGTGTTCCTCCTAGTTCCACAGCAGGACCAAGGTGGGTGCTAGTTTTAGAGAGTTAGCAAGATTCTTCAGGGGTGTAGGATCTTGGTCAACAGGTGTGCATGGCCTATATAGAAGATCTACATGGTAAGTAAGATCGTTGATCTGCAGGTGTATGTGTGTGCAAGGTCAAGGTTCACAGGTGTGCAGAACTAGGTTGATTTGCAGGTGTGCAAGATCAGATAGGACAACAACACAACAAGGAGCAGAATCAGGCAGGATCTACTTGGAGTACAGGTGTGTACTCAGATAGAGCAAAGAGGAAGGCAAGGGAGTTCCTTCCATAAGTATGGTCTGTTGAATTGCAGGTTGTTACAGGTTTATGGGAGATCTAATTGAAGTACGTTGAGTACTTGTGGAGTGTGTGGAGCACTTGTGGTGTGCGTGGAGCACGGGTATAAGGTGAACACCAACTCAGAGTTTGAGTTGGGTGTTGGGACCTAAGAGAGAGCTTTGAGGAGAGAGTTACTGTTCACTTGAGGTGTGGGAAGCCTCTGAAGAGGTGGTGGAGAAGAAGTGGCATCTTCTTTATTGTATTCTTTTCTACAAGAGTTTTAATACAAGTTGTGTATTGTCTCTCATATTCTGTGTTATTTCTGAATTCTAGTTACTTGTGATTCTGGTTAATTTCCGCATATTAAGTTGCTTGGTTTGGTAATCAACTGTGTGCTTCCGGTGTTTCGTATCCTGACAAGATGAAGATGAATCTCTAAAAGTGTGACTTGATTATGTATTATAGTTAGATAAAACACACTTTATTTCACATTGGAGTTAAGGAGTTGAAAAATAGAATCAAAAATCTTGGTATAATAAACATCTCAAAAACAAAACTTTTTATCCTAGTATACACATCTTACTCTATGATTCTAAGTTTATGTTCTACTCCAACAAACATCATGTATATTGGGATGGTCCATTCATCATTAATATCATCCATCCCATATGTGCATGTAAGTTAAGGTGGTTAGATGGTCAATTTCTTCCAGGTCATTTTAATGGTAGTCTACTTTTGCCCTTTCATTCCATGTAATATTTCAAATATTTTTAATAAGGCATTGACCATTAGATTAATTTAGGTTTTTTGTTTTTTTCTCCAATAAAGTATCACATTATTTTTACACCTTTTGTTTAGGTTTATTTCCTCACATGTTTCTCTATTTTTCTCATTTTGGTCATGCTTGTGGAGGACCATGACAATATTTTAGTGTAAGCTAAGTTTCAAGATGAATCAAGTAAATATAGGGTGCATAAAGAAGAAGTTGGAAGAAATAATGAATAAAATAGGTGTGCATGTGAAAAGCAATGTGCATGATGGACATGCAAGCAAAAGCACAATGGAAATGTGCACATGATGGATGAGCAAGTGGACACACATAATGAGAAAGTAGTTCATGAAAGAGGTGGTGCATGACTAGAGGCATGGAAAAAAGATAGTAAAGGAAAATCCACTATGAGTAAGTTAGGAAGGAAAAGGTAGTTCTCACATTTGAGAATGGAAATTTATATCTTTTTAGAGCTGGCATGCACTATGATAAAATAGAGAAGATAAGATAGGTGTATTATATTGACAAAGTTTTAAGAAGAATGGAAAGTGTGTAAAATGGACATCGTGGCATACCGTTTGAGAGCATTAATGAGTGAAGTGATGGATTAAGGCATGAGAGAGTAAATGTGTATGAATCCTCAATGCTATATATGATTATAAGGTCCTCAATTTAATACTTTAATTTTGAATTTTTTTGAATTTATAGAGCCCAAATGAAGCATTTTAAGCCACCAAAAGGAGCATTCATCAAAATCCAGTGACAAATTTGAAGCTAATAAGTGAGGCAATGATCATGAATGGATAAAAAGTGAAATTGTGATTTTAATAATGTCATTTAGAGAGTTTCAAGTTATAGGAATCTATGTCCACCATTAGAGGAAGATGAAGCAAAAATGTGAAGGAAGTTGAAACCAATAAATATGTATTCATTTGGGAGATTCAAATGAATGTGCCTTAACATTTGGGATCCTCAAAGGGTGATGCAAACAAATAAAAATTCCTAGATAAATGAACCTTTAATAATCATTCGTGAATATGAAGAGTACAAGGGCATATTAGGATATCCTATTTTGATTTGAGAGGAAACCCCTAGTGAGTCCAGTGTACAAGTAGAAAATGTGGCATAACAAGCAATGGAGACATATATCAATAAGGAACTGGTGATGATGCAGGAGGGGGGGGACATAACTATACAACACCACATCCACCCTCTATTTTTATTAAATAAATGATGATAATTCAATTTTAGATTTGCATAAAATTAACACAATAAAACTTCATGCATACATAAATAATATTCAATTCAATAATTTATTCAATATATATTAATTTTATGAGAGGTGTACACATAAATAGTTTAGGACCTCCTAAAACCAAGGAGTGAATCCCCATCCTCAATATCTCAAATTCTCCCATAAAATATTCTTTGCACCTTTATTCTCTCACACATCTCTATTTACTATCTACATGAGTTATCAACTCACATAATTATTTATCTAACTATTAAAATATTATGTGAGCACTAAACCATTTTCCTAATATTCTCCCCTTAGTGAAAAACATGGGGAAAACATTATCATGTATTGAAGCTGATAACAAACTTAAATGATGGTTTTTCACTCAGCTAACAACAAACCTACATACAACTAGGATGGTTTTACACTTAGCTAACCTCTAATTTATAAACAACTAAGATGCTTTTTCATGTGGTTAACCAATAACCATATACATCATGATGTTATATTATTCTATTAGTTCTCATCACGATATTACCTCAAGGGGAAATACAAATAAAGAAACTCACTTATTACAATACTTAAACAAGTAGGATCCATCTATTCTTATTTTCAAAAAGTAAAAACATAACCAAAAATCAATCCACAACTCCATTACACAGCCTCATCACTTGTGGTAGATGAAAGGATGCTAAAATTCCTCCTTCCTCTGTTTCCTCCATCCTCCTAGAAGTGAAGCTACTTACTCATCTAATTAAGTCAACATGTACTGTGATGCTTCTAACAGGTTCTCTATTGGTTAATTTCATAGAAATTGGAACCTCCATAATTTTGACATGTCATACAAGTGATAATGCATCTGTGAGGCAATTTGTTTTTTACAATTTTGATGAATGACTCAAAAAGACTTTGAATCTTTGACAAAAAGATGACACATTAAAAAATTGAATTGAAGATTACTTTGACACCATATTGACAAAATAGAAATAGTGACTCGACACCATATAAACATCATTAAAACACTATTAACAAAGCCTAAAGACTCAATTATACAATATGACTTTCAATAAATCTTAAACTTTTGAAACCCATGACTATAATATAAATTTTTACAAAATCCAAAGACTAAATAAGACCACCCCCTATAAAATTATCTTAGACACATGGACTACTAAGAAAATTTAAAAAAATATTTAATTTTAGAGACCATTTAAAAATGGAATGATATACTAAACTAAATTTGGACTCAAGATGATACATGGAGACTATTAAACACTTACATGGTGTAAGGGTTTGCATAGATGCATGTGAATAATAAACATAAAAATAATATAATATAATGATAGATTATGGATTTTGCATTGATGTAAGCTTGACACCTTGAATAAATAATCAAATAATGTTTAGAGATATGAGTATACATCCTAAAATTCTAAGACTATGAACAAAATAAATAATCACAAAAGGGGAATCTAGGTTTGAGGTCAAAGCTGGACATTGAAGTCTTAACCATATTATAAAATAGATCATGATATAATGATAGAAATATAACTATCCATTTTCATTCTTACTTATTAGTTTCTATAGTAATATGCAAAATACGTGATATAGGTATTAGATATAACTATTATGTCGGTGATCCCTATGAATTCTCTTTCTCTTTGATGCAATCACTACTCATTGAAGTCATTTTTCCAATCACCATAAATGTATATAATTCTAGAATCTATAGTCTTATTCAATTATCAAATCCATCATTCAATGCCAAACTTGATTTGGGTTTGATCTGATCATAAGGATGAGTTATATAACTTGCCTATCAATGCATCTTGCAAACAAAAGTTATTAGAAGATAAACAAAGATAGGAGTATACACATAATGGTGTAAAAACATCAAATTAAATGTTAAGAAATGGGATCACTCAAAAATATTAATGAGATCATGTTGAACGAGACACCATTAGAGATGTCAGATCTAAGTAAATTATAGTGAATCTATAAGATTGCAAGAAGTAAATGATCTAACACTAACATGCCATAAATTTTATGATTTTTTTGGATCCTAAAATTTATTCAACATGATTCACATGGTTACATCACTCACATTACCCACATATGACTCTCATGACTATTGGAAAATATTTGTTTTAGGAAAACTCCACTTTAATACTAGATGATAATTGTGGTTCATATTTACACAACTATTATGTGGGTGATCCCTATGAATTCTCTTTCTCTTTGATGAAGTCACTACTCATTGAAGTCATTGTTACAATCACCTAAAATTTATTAAACATGATTCACATGGTTCCATCACTCACATTACCCACATATGACTCTCATGACTATTGGAAAATATTTGTTTCAGGAAAACTCCACTTTAATACCAGATGATAATTGTGGTTCATATTTACATAATATCGCTGGTCCATAGTGAATCCCAAAATTATGAGTATCCTAATTTTTTACAAAACCTGTGAAAATATTCAGTTAGATGAGGAGCGCTCTGATGGCTACGAGTGGAGGGCGTGAGAGGGACAGCTCAAGCGAGGGTTCAGGCGGGTCACGTTTGCAGCAAGAGGAGAGTGAAAGAGGTAAGGAATAGGTATATGCTAATGGGCATCCCAAGGTGTTGAAGATAAACAGATGTTTTCCAAGGGCCCAACATAGACCTGTATTGGTAATCCCAGTAGACTCGGTCAAGGAAGATGTTGATTATTTATCAGTTCATACCTTGATTTGCAAGTTCATGGGAATTTGGATATCCCAATCAGCTTTGGAAGTGTGGCTACACCGTACCTGGCAGGTAGAGGGAGATATGGATATTATGCTAGCTAGAAATAGTTATTTCCTTGTGAACTTCTCCTCTATCTCTGACAGGAATCAAATTTTTGAGGGAGGGCCCTACTTCTACGACCGAATTGGATTATTTATCAAGCCCTGACATGCAAGATTCAATTCTGCAAAGGATTTACCTACACGTGTGCCCATATGGGTCCACCTTCCAAGGCTCCCTCTAGAATTTTGGCAGAGGATATCCTCCATCAAATAGCTGCACTACTTGGAGCGCTAATTGCTATAACGCACCAATCACTAGATAGAAAACTCATCTCATATGCCCAAATTTGTGTTGAAATGGATCTGAATAACCCTCTCCTAGATGCTTTGGAAATCTACATGGGAGGGTCATCCTGGGTTCAACAAATTGATTACGAAGCTATACCTTTCAGATGTCAGATTTGTCATGTCTATGGGCACCTGCATCGCCAATGCCCCTAGGTGGTACATTTCAATGGAGCTAAATCTACTAGAGGAAATGAAGCAGGTAAGCTAGCCCAAATGGGATCAACAAAGACAGCTCTGGATGGCGCGGCAAAAGGAAAATCTCATATAAATGGGGGTAACCCATCTCAGGGCCAGCCCGATTCCAATGGGCCAGACAATGAAGGTTTTACTCAAGTCTGTCGCCATGTGAAAGGCTGGGGGTAGAAGCGAAGGAACCAAGACAGACCTCTGGATGTGGGTTTTAATTGGTTTGACACCTTAGATAGCATGGTCGTAGAGGATGGCATTCCCCTAGAGGAACTAGAGGGACCCATGGAGTTTGAAGGGATGTGTGCTCTCCCCAGTGAGCCCTAAGTCCTTGAGACCCAGATGAATAGAGAGATTGAGATGGTCCTAGAAGAAGGGGCATTGGTTGTCATACCGGATTAGTAGAATAAGAATATTAGATGGGCTGACCTGGTGAAAGTCACGGACACTCCTGTGAAAAATAAGGGCTCAATGCCAACACTAGGATTGATGCAGAGACCTCTCAAGAAACCTTCTGTTTCCAATCTGGCTAAAGTAGGGCATAGGAAAGATCAAGAGAAAATCTAATGCATAGGGGACTTATTGGTTGAATCAGGGGCGGTTAAGACCCTAGATGAACACTTCACCCAATCCACCCAATGATAGTCCTGTCATGGAATGTGAGGGGACTGCATAGTATCCCCAAACAAAGAGCTATGTGGAAATTGGTGAGGGAACATTACCCAAATATCTTGTGTATACAAGAGACCAAACTCTCAGTAGATGCTATGTTTAGCTGTATGCCAAAGTTCTGGGCCTGGGGACAATGCCAGTGTGTGGGGGCTTGAGGTAGTGTCAGAGGAGTGGCAATATGCTGGGACCCTGGGAAGCTCATGCCACTCTAGTGGTTGGCTAGTGTCTGGTCACTCTCTATGATTGCTTCCTCCCTGGAGTGTGGGGAGATGATACTGATCACTAATGTTTATGTGCCAGGTGGTATCTCGGGGTAGCATAAGCTATGGGAACACTTGCGGTATGTTCGGAGCTATTTTCCCTATCTGCCCTGGATAGTTAATGGAGACTTCAATGCCGTCCTCAGCCTAGAGGAGAAGAGAGGAGGGCTTCCATGACTAGATTCTTCATCTGAGCTTTTTAGACACAACATTGACAGGCTGTGCCTAGCAGACGTCAAGCCCTCCAATGGGCTCTTCACTTGGAGTAATAGAAGATCAGGTAAGGATGCTATTTCTGAATGCCTTGATAGATTCTTATTATCTAGCTTTTGGCTTTCTAGTGCTTTATCTCTGGCCTCTAAAATTCTAGATTGGCAAGGATTTGATCATTGGCCCATTAAGATGACAACCAGTTACATTCTCGGGCCAAAGAAACCCCCCTTTAAGTTTTAGCTTATGTGGCTTCGGGATTCTTCGCTTCATTCTCTTATGACCAGCTGGTGGAGATAGGGGGCACCGGCATATGGGACTGCCATGTTTTCTTTTGCCAAGAAATTATAGTATGTGAAGCATAAGTTGCAGGAATGGAACAGGGACAGCTTTGGTAATCTTCATGTTATGAAGAAAAGAGCACAAGAATGGCTAAATATTGTTACCAGACAAATCCTTGACTTTGGCCTGACAGATGATCTTCACAAGGCTGAATTTGTGGCTTTAAATGAGCTGTCAGAATAGGAACTCCGAGAAGAAATCTTTTGGAAACAAAAATCTTGTAATGACTAGCTTCAGGAAGGGGACATGAACATGAATTTCTTCCATAAGTCAGTCTAGGCAAGGTGCAATAAGAATTTTATAGCTTCTCTTGTTGCTTCGGATGGGACCCGAATAACTTCATCTTTTGATATTTTGGAGGAAGCGGTTGGTTTTTATTTTGAGCTCCTCTCTGGTGATCCACATCTTGCTGATAATGAGGAGAGAGAGATCTTGGCCTGCATTCCCCCTCTTATCACGCCAGGGATGAACGAAGCTCTTATGAGACCGGTTGATAAGGCTGAAGTAGAAAGAGTTATTTTTAGTATGTGCAGAGGCAAAGCTCCAGGCACGAATGGTTTTTTGGCTGAATTTTATCAGGAGTTCTGGAGTATTATCAGCCAGGACTTGCTTGATGTTGTGCAAGAGTCCTAACTTAACAAGGAAATGCTTAGAGCATTTAATGCAACATTCTTGGTGCTAATTTCAAAAGAGAAATAGGCTAATAAGCTGGACCAGTTCAGACCCATAGCACTTTGCAACATGGTATACAAAATTATTACCAAACTCATTGCAGAGCGAATCAAAGTTTGGCTTCCCATGATTATCTCAGAGGAACAAGGGGGTTTTTTTATTGGAAGGCAAATTCTAGATGGCGTGGTGATTGCTTCGAAAGCAATCCATTCCATGTTTTCTTCATAGGAGAGGGCGATGTTCATAAAACTTGATTTATCCAAAGCTTATGATAGGGCTGAGTGGGGCTTTTTGTAGAAAATTCTTCTAGCTTTTGGCTTTGGGTAGGACTGGGTAAAATGGGTACTGATTTGTGTCACAATTCCATCGTACTCAGTCCTCATTAATGGAGAGCCTTCCAAATTATTTGGGGCCTCTAGAGGGCTCTGCCAAGGTGATCTAATTTCTCCATACTTGTTTATTATTCTTGCTGAGGGATTGGGTCACTTCATTAAGTCTCAGGCTTCCCAAAATGTGATTCAAGGCTGGCAATGGGGGAATGGGATAGCTCAGCTGACTCACCTCCAATTTTTGGATGACACCATCTTGGCTGGCAAGGCATGGATTAGAGAGGTCCAAGAATTATGGAGTACTTTGGATGTCTATTTAGTAGCCTCAGGTTAGAAGATCAATGAGCATAAATCCTCTATCTTTTTCTTCAATACCCCTAAGGCCATTTAGCACAGGATTGTAGATATTCTCAAGTTTCAGACTCAGACTCTCCCTGTGACCTACCTGGGGATTCCCATTGCGGTTGGCAGGCAGCCTAGACATTTTTGGTAGAATGTTCTAGATAAACTGAGACAGAGGATTAATCATTGGACTCACCATTGGCTCACGACAGCTGGGAGGGTGACGCTTTTGCAATCTGTGATTCAGGCCTTACCCATTTATCGTAGCATGGTCCAGGTAGCATCTTTGTACTTTCTTAAGGAGTATGATGCTCTTTCATGGCAATTTCTTTGGAGCGGCAATCTCAAGAATTTGAAATGGAGCCTGGTTAATTGGAACACAGTTTGTCAGCCTAAGAAGGATGGTGGATTGGGGCTGAGATCGGCTATTTTATCTAGTTAGGCTCTTACGGCTAAACTGTATTGGTGGTGGTGTACCAGTCAAGCCCAACTTTGGGCCCGTATTCTATCTTATAAGTATTGCCCAAGTGCTGACCCGAATGAGATTCCCAGGATGCCACTTGAGGGGAGATGTTTTATGGTGTGGAACACCCTTAAACTTGGAGCACAGTTGGTGCAGCCCAGCCTTTTTTGGATTTGTAACAGAGGCTCGAAAGCTCTATTTTGGGAAGATTCTTGGAATAAAGCCCCACCAATTTGGGTCTCTCATCCACATCTCCAACCTTTGTGTGATGCCTTTCTCAATGCTGGCTAGACCACAGTTGAGAAATATAAAGAAGCTTACAATTTGGGGCCTACTACCACCTATAGATGGAAGACTAAGACTGAGTGGCCGTAGGGAGGGACTGGGGAGCTCTAGCAGGAGTTATCTCATATCTTGGTTGGAAGAAGGTGTAGCTCCCTGCTGGAAAGTGATATTCTGGCATGGGGGGTGAAGCCAATGGCCATTACTCGATGTCTTTGGGATATCAGGTTCTCACAAAGAATTATTTTGGAGGTGTTGACTTTTCTTGGGGTCAGAAAATCTAGAATTTAGCTGCCTAGCTGAAATGTAATTTCTTTCTTTGGATTCTCACCTACAACCGTTGCCTGATGTGGGATAATCTATACAGAAGAGGTTATCAGGGGCCGTCAATGTGTGTTCTTTATAGGGACAGTGAGGAAAATGTTGCACACCTATTCTTTCAATGTTCCTTTGTTAGGAACCTATGGCACTTATGGTGGGCAGCTTGGGGCTGCTCCTATTGGCATGCTTCTTCCTTAACTAAATTTTGGCAGTGCCTGGGCCGTCCCCCTAGCAAAGCTTCTATATTGTAGACCACGTGGGCCATTGGGACTGTGTTTATCCTATGGAATATCTGGATTGAATGAAATGGAAGAATTTTTAGGGACTCCTGTGCTGGTACTAGGAAAGTCTGGCTGAAGGTCCTCAATGCTCTGCAGGAAACTCTCCATGTGAATTGTGATAATTCACCTGACTTAGACCCTGCTGCCAACTTGATTTTTAGTCGGCTATCCCCTGCTAAGCCAGGCATTGACTCCTCTATGCACAATTCACGTCCCACACACAAGACAAGGCTGCAGGCGTGCCCAATCAACTGCGTAGGTGGTTGGACTCTTCTTGTGGAGGGGCGTATCAAGGTTAACATGGATGGATCATCCAAGGGCAATCCTAGACTGGTCAGGATTGGGGGTGTGGGAAGAGATCACAAGGGTGAGCTCTGATTGTTGTTTTCCATCCATAAAGGCTATTATACTAATAACCTGATGGAGGTGTTAGCAATTCTGGAGGTGGTTCATTTTTGTTGCAAGCTTGGTTATCTCAGTGTCTTCTGTGAATCTGATTCACAAGTGTTTATTAACCTATTGAATAATGGAAATACTGATGGTGTGGATTGGTAGCTAGCTATGGTGATTAACCAGATTTGGCAGATGAGTGCCTCTTTTGATTTTATCTCCTTTAAACATATTCCTCGGGAATGGAATGGTGTTGCTGATGGTTTGGCCAAATGGGCTTCAGAGAATGGTCTAGAGTGGTGTATTCAGGATCGGCAGATGCTTCCTGCTAGACTAACCCCTGTTCTGGCTCAACTTCTTGAGCAAGACTTGGGTATGTAATTTTCTATTGTCTGGTTCTTTCAATAAATTTTTACCCCTTTTAGTTGCATATTTACATAATATCAACACAATAGAACTTAACATATACATAAATAATATTCAATTCAATAATTTATTTAGGATATATTAATTTTTTATAGGTGTGCATATAAATAGTTGAAGAACTCCTAAAACTAAGGAGTCAATGCTCATCCTCAATATCTCAACTTTTCCCAAAAATTAATCTCTGCATGTTTATTCTTTTACATATATTTATCTACCATCTACATGAGTTATCAACTCAAATATTTATTTATCTAACTATTATAATATTATTTGATCACTAAACCATTTTCCTAATAAATGTAATATCTTGAGTTGGTCCTTCATAGTTAAAATTGGTTGTCCAAAGCGTCTTCTTATAAAGTGGTAGAATACAACCACTGTTAGCCTGAAAAAAAGGAGACTTACAATACAACTATATATTTAAGCACCAAAACACAAGGAAATAGGTTACCTATGACCTCATGGTATTCATTTAGTTGAAAGATGTCAAGGTATTCCAACTTTTCCACTTGCCTTATTTTTGGAATCTTGTGGAAGCGATGATATTTTTGGACTCATGCATCCATGAGGACTATTTTTAATTTTTAGGGTGTAGGATGAGAATCACTACCCAATTAATTATAAAGTTAATAGGGTTAAAAATTTTGGGCATAGATGTTAAGGTGGATATTGAGGATAACTAGGTAATGGATAAGATGGTGATAATGCTAAAGTATAGAAAGGGGGGCCACATAATGTACATCTCTAGCCTCCAATATCTCTCCATTTGGGTAGCTTCACACTTGGTAACGACCAAGATTGGGGGTGGGGACATATGGAAAGAGGTTGACATGGTGCACATTTATGTGGAGATCTAGATAGCCCAAGGGCAAAAGTATAATTACGCATCTATTTCATTGATAATATTGTGGAGGATGTTGAGAAGGCCCACCGCATTCCAAATCATAAATTTACTTGGGGCATGATTCTTATTTTTCAATTATTTGATGAGATTTTCATTCTATAATAAATTGGAAAAGAGATGAAGTTGATGTACCCACTAGATAATAAGTCCCATGCATAATGGTTCTAACAATGCACCTATCCATGCACCATCTTGCCTTCCCACAAACTAAAAATTAATGGATGGTTTGAAGGGATGAAGGAATCATTTGAAAATTAATGGCACATCCCTAAATAATTTCCTACATAGATGGGAACTCAAGCCCAATTTAGCCACATTATTCACTCGCATGCATTTGGAGGGAGCCCACAAATAACTTATCTAGGTGGATAAAGATGCCATATGATTTTACTAACAAGTACTTCAAAAATTATTTGAATCACATTGATGATGTGTGCAAAGTGCACATTGACACCAATAAAATTGATAATGAAACTCATACTTTTCAATAGTTGTATGTCTACCTCGAAAAGAAGGCATATAGGGAGAAGAATGAAATGGATATTATTGATATAAATGTGCACAAGATTTTCATTTGGGGGCACATTAATGTGTTATATTATATGATTAAGCCTAAAAATAAGGCTTAAAGAATACAGGAGGCCCCCAAAGAGACCCTTCCCTTCCTACCAGAAATAGTAGTGAAAATAAGGTAGTGTAGACAAGAGAAGATGCCAAGGCCTAATGCTACTAGAAGTGTACAATAGGATAAACCTAAAAATCAAAGGACAAACCCATCACCTCTTAAAGGACAAGGCATGCCTATTAGATAATAATAAGAGGGATTTTATACTGCCTACCAAATCGTTATTCCTTCATGACACAATAATTTTGCACCAAGTGTTGAGGTATCATAACAAATGGTAGCGACTTCTAAGACATCACATGAAAAATAATCTAAGAAATCCAATCAAAATATAAAGGAGTAAACCCCAAAGTAACAAGAAGATATTTCCCTTAATGATGAACAAATAGACATTAGAAGTCCCACTAGTGTAGAGGGGGTAGATAGAGGCACAACTCTAGGTGCTAATGACTAGGATGCTAGCTTAAATGCCCAAAAACAAATTGATCCAGATGTCAAGATCTTTGAGCTTGATATAAATAAGGAAAAGGGCCTACTAAGGAATCAAAGTATAAATAAGTAATTAAGGGTGATAACCTCTCTATTTGAGGCTATCTAGAACAAAACATCCCTAAAGAAAAATTATATATGTGGGAGTATTTCCTAGAGGAGGACTCTTCCAATCAGACTCAACATGAGATCTCTTTTTATATGGTTGGCTTTAATGAGGAAAATTATTTTGGGCTTTTATTGGCTAGTATGGATTTGGCACTAGAGGGGTGGATCTTCCTAAAGTATTTTGGGTGGATCCCTAGTAATGTTCACTAACCCAAGAAGGCACAACCTTCATTGAGTTGTCTCTCATGATTATAATCCAAAATGCTCTATAGGAATATGATGTTATCCAGCTTCAATAAAAGCATCAATAGGTCATTTCCCTATACATCCATTAATTTTTTGAAATAATAAGGCTTGAATAAGATTTATATGAGCTCAAGCATCAACATGAAGTGGTAATAGTGTCTCAAGTAAAGACTCTAAAACTTTATAAGTCAAATTTTAAACAAGAGATGGCACTTGCCAATTGGTGTGTGCCCCTTATAGGCGAGTTTTTTTAAAATATAGAGACCCTATGAATCTTTTGTTACAAAAATTCAAATATGAGGCTAACCCCAAACATGAGCAGAATTGGGATATACAGTAATCTATGGAATATGTATGTGTATAATAGATTTTTAGCCTGAGTGGATGCCACAGTTCCTATAGATGATGGTATTTTTATCAAGTTTGTATGAACCATTAAAGTTTTGGAATCTATGATTCATCTAAAGAACACTGATTCTAGCAACTGGTCAATAATGCACTAGCAATAAAGGATATAGAATAATGTGTCAAAGCATTCTAGGATGTGGAAGCACTCAAAAATAAGATTAACTCTCATCACCAGAGATCAATACCAATTTTTTTCACTCTAAGGATAAGTTTTGACAAAATTTGGATCACTTGAGAACATCTACAAGGATGCCACTACATCACTTGAGCTTTTGACAACTCAAAAATGTCATTTTTTGGAGTAACCCAATGAGACAAAATGACTAAAGGGTGAATTTAAAGAAATTATCTCCAAGTTAAAGACTACCTTAAACCACTGAGAGGAGGTCAAGTAGTAGTTCAAGAAAATAGGTCTTAATTTTTTGGTATCTGAGGGACCTAATGATTATAGATAGTCTTTTTTGGAACTATTGACTTAGTGTTGAGTGATGTTAGTGTTGGAAATATTGTCATTGATGTCAAAGGTCTAGCATTTTTGGTGATATAAGCCCCATTGCATTTAATGATATTTGTAATAGATATATCTTGGCTAATGTGAGTTAATATTTATTTAATATTAACAAATATATTTTTGGTTGCATATGAGACAAAATAAGGGTCCATGGAGAAGTCAAAGAGCCATGGGGTAAAGACAAAAGAAGGATGGAACACATTTTCCTATGAAGAGTCATCTTGGGGAATTCCAAGAGTCACCAAGTGAAGACAAAAGAGGAAGGGTGCAATTTCTCATGAAGGGACACTTTGAGGAATGCGAAAATTCACAAGATAAGGACAAAAGAGGGAAGGACGTTTTTGCTCATGAAGGGTTACCACATGACTTTTCAAAGGCAATGATATGAAGGGTCATACAAGTTTGGCACCATTTTCCATGAGGATTGAAGGGTCACAAAGGGGGAAGGCCAAAGGTCATTTGGAAAGCTATAAATAAAGGAATGAGAAGCCATTTGTAATATGCATGAGAGATGTTGATTTGATATTGTAATATCTAGCTTAGAAGAGCAATTGTGAGAGATGAATATGATTTGTATTTGTCATATCTAGCTTAGAAGAGCAAAGGTGAGAGAGAGGAAAGAGATGTTGTAATGAACTATCATTTGTTGAGATAGAAACATTGAGAAATAGTTGTGTCGTATACACAAAGGGGTTGGTGCTCTTGTGGGCTGGTGCTCATGAATAGTTGCTAGGTTGGTTCTTGGCAAAGGGGTTGGTGCTCCTGTGGGTTGGTGCTCATGAATAGTTGTTGGGTTGGTGCTGAACAAATGGGTTGGTGCTCATATGGGGTGGTGATCATGAATTTTTGTTGGGTTGGTGCTCGAAAAAGGGGTTGGTGCTCATGAATAGTTGTTGGGTTGGTACTCAGCAAAGGGGTTGGTGCTCCTATGGCTTGGTGCTCATGAATAGTTGTTGGGTTGGTACTTAGCAAAGGGGTTGGTGCTCCTGCAAGTTGGTGCTTGCGATAATTGTTTGGGTTGGTGTTCATTCATATACTTGAGATTGTTCTCCATGGTTTTTCCCACATTGGGTTTCCATGTTATATATGGCATCTCTCTCTATCTTGTGTGGTGTTTATTGTTTGAGTTTTATTACATATCTTGAATGTTTAATTAAGTGGAATTTGGTTAAGGGAAATTTTTATAAGATATATGATATACTGATTCACCCTGCCTCTCAGTATATCCCATGCTTAACAATTGGTATCAGAGCAAGTTTCTTCAAAAAGGGTTTACTAGCTTGAAGGTAGATCAAGGAAAAGCACAAGATGGCCAAGCAGCTAAAGAAGGAGAATCAAGAGTTGAAATATGTGGTTGAAGCTCTTAAAGAACAGGTGTGTATCTTGGATTCTAAGTTGGATATAGAAGTAAAAGAAAATAAGATATTTATTTAGAATCTTAAGAATTAGTTAGAGGTTGTAAATTCAAGTTTGATATCAAGAGAAGAAGAGTGTAATAAGTTCAATGTTGAATTAGGTTCTTTAAAGGATAATCATGAGAAGCTTATAATCAAGGTTGAGAAAGATCATGAAATATTAGTCCAAGGAAAGAAGGATGCAGATTTTGAAGGCAAATCAAAGAAGCCGATCAAGCAGCCCAATGCTTTTAAGTTTTCAAATTATTTTCATGGCTATTGTTTTATTTGTCATCATGTTGGTCATAGGGCAAGAGACTGTATGAGGAGAAGCAATCAGTCAAAGGGAGATCTCAGTCACATTCAAGAAAAAGATATGAGAAATATTGTTTTATTTTTTTGTCATAAGGTTGGCCATATTGCTAAATTATGTCAAAATAAAGTAAAGAGATATTCAAAGTATGTCAAAGGTTACAGAGCCCCTAAAAGATATGAGAAGAGTCAAATTTAGGTTTGGAGACCTAAAATAGTAAAGGTTGATCAGGTTGAGTTTAAAAGTGAAAATGAATTACTTGCTATAGTAGATAAAGAATCAGATAGGAAGGATTGTGCAGAATCTCTTGTTACATGTGAGCATGAGCTTTGTCAAGATAAGATAGTTGCAAAATTCAAGAAGATGAAAAACATCATAAATGTTAAGGTTAGTAAGTCAAAAAGGTTAGACATGATTAAACGGATTCTAAAATAAAAACATAAGAAGATCAAGGAAAAAATAGAGGAGATGTGGGAATCTCTTGAGATTTGTTTCTAGGACCCTTTGTGTGGGGTGTCTCTTCTAGGCTTCAAGGAGACACTTTTAAGAAAAAAATTGAATCATGGTGGATGCTATTGGGTCTTGGCTATGTTTCATGACAAGAAGGTGAGTTGATAGATTAATTTGTATATCTTTTGAGTGAATAGATTTTTGAATAAAATTTTGCACCAGTGTTAAGGTTTGAGGCTATTAGAATGATTCTTGCATATGCAGTGTTTAAAAGTTTTAAAGTGTTTCAAATGATTATGGTCACAAGAAATTAGAATGTTGAAAAAGAGATAATAGTTTTAGAAATAAGGAAAAGTATACTCATGCATATTCAATCAAGGAGGATCAAAGTTTCAAAGCCCCATTCATCAGAAAGAATGTTTAGACATGTTCATGGTAGAAGGAACAACCTGAAGATTCTATGTTGGTGCAGACAACTTTGGATGTAAGAAATAAAGATCAGCCATGGTTCATTGATAGCAGATGTTTGAGGAATATGATAGGAGATAAGAGTAAATAATATCAATGGTGGCATAGTGAAATTCGAAGATAAAACCACTGCCAGGATATCCAGAAAAGGTACTTTAAGTTTGGATATTAATAGAACCAAAGCTAAGAATGTTTTGTAAGCATAATCTATTGAGTTTAAGTCAAATATGTGTTCAAGGATACACATTAAATTTTTATGAAAAAGGTTATGAGATTAGAAGAAAATATTCAAATGAGTTTATTGCAGATTCTCAAAGGACAGGTAATGATTAATCAGATATCTTCTCAAAGACATGATCAAAGGATACATTTAAAGATCTATAAGAGGAGTTGGGAGTAATTTTTATTACTTCCTGCCATTGATGTTTAGCATTAGTTGAGGGGGAGATAAGTGTTAGCTCTAGATAGGCCCTTTTCCATTGATGTCAAAGGGGGAGAATAATAGGTAAAGGTATAGGTGTAGAAATCGGTACAGGGAATAGGTACATGTTGCTACAGTAAGGGGGAGTTACTGTATGTTTTTAGATGATAGTATGTGTAGGTGATAAGATGTGGTAGTTTTAGGATTGAGGTTGCCATCAATGATAAAGGGGGAGATTGTTGGAAATATTTTCATTGATGTCAAAGGTTTAGCATTTTTGGTGATAAAGGCCCATTGCATTTAATGATATTTGTAATAGATATATCTTGGCTAATGTGAGTTAATATTTATTTAATATTAACAAATATATTTTTGGTTACATATGAGACAAAAGAAGGGCCCATGGAGAAGTCAAAGAGCCACGGGGTAAAGACAAAATAAGGATGGGACGCATTTTCCCATGAAGAGTCATCTTGGGGAATTCCAAGAGTCACCAAGTGAAGACAAAAGAGGAAGGGTGCAATTTCTCATGAAGGGATGCTTTGAGGAATATGAAAAGTCACCAAGATAAGGACAAAAGAGGGAAGGACATTTTTTCTCATGAAGGGTCACCACATGACTTTTCAAAGGCAAGGATATGAAGGGTCATACAAGTTTGGCACCATTTTCCATGAAGATTGAAGGGTCACAAAGGGGGAAGGCCAAAGGTCATTTGGAAAGCTATAAATAAAGGCTTGAGAAGCCATTTGTAATATGCATGAGAGAGGTTTATTTGATATTCTAATATCTAGCTTAGAAGAGAAATTGTGAGAGATGAATATGATTTGTATTTGTTATATCTAGCTTAGAAGAACAAAGGTGAGAGAGAGGAAAGAGATGTTGTAATGAACTATCATTTGTTGAGATAGAAACATTGAGAGATAGTTGTGTGGTATACACAAAGGGGTTAGTGATCCTGTGGGTTGGTTGAGAGATAATTGTGTGGTATACACAAAGGAGTTGGTGCTCCTATGGGTTGGTGCTCATGAATAGTTGTTGGGTTGGTGCTCAGCAAAGGGGTTGATGCTCCTATGGGTTGGTGCTCATAAATAGTTGTTGGGTTGGTGATCAACAAAGAGGTTAGTGCTCCTATGGGTTGGTGCTAAAAAATTGTTGCTAGGTTGGTGCTCGGCAAAGGGGTTGGTGCTCCTATGGGTTGGTGCTCCTGTGGGTTGGTGCTCCTGTGGGTTGGTGCTCATGAATAGTTTCTATGTTGGTGCTTAGCAAAAGGGTTGGTGCTCTTATGGGTTGGTGCTCATGAATAGTTTCTAGGTTGGTGCTCAGCAAAGGGGTTGGTGCTCCTACAAGTTAGTGCTTGCGAATATTGTTTGGGTTGGTGCTCATTCATATACTTGAGATTATTCTCTATGGTTTTTCCCACATTGGGTTTCCATGTTATATCTGGTGTGTCTCTCTATCTTGTGTGGTCTTTATTGTTTGAGTTTTATTGCATATCTTGAATGTTTTATTAAGTGGAATTTGGTTAAGGGAAAGTTTTATAAGATATATGATATACTAATTTACCCCCCCCTTCTCAGTATATCCTGTGCTTAATAGTTAAACCCTAGACATGGAAGTAATCTAAGGCACATAAGGCCTTGGTGTAGAATAATCAAGTCACAAATAACAAGGATATAAAAAACATAGAGGATGTTAGTCTAAGATTTTTTTCCCACTAGGTTTCGCCTACACAGTTGTATTAGCTTACTTAGGGCTCTAAAGGTCATGTTGGTTACTTATAAAGATTAGTACCACATTAAATATAATGAGTGTTATCTCTCACTCTCCAACCTATTTATACACCTCTCTCCCTTTGTATTATTCATTCAATGAACTAGAGAGCTATTGCTCTTCTGTGTATTGTGGATTGTTTGAGATACTTAGTTGTGAATTGTGACAACTTTGAGAGTTGTGAGAGATATGAAATTTGAGAATTTGTATAATAAATTTATCTCCATTCTTGAATCAAATATTTTTATTAAATATTCTCACTTGATGGTTTCAATTACTTTTCAGTTGTGTGATGTGTGATTGCTTGACTCATATGATCACTTCACCATGGCCATTTGTTGATTCAAAGATCTTGGATTTTTTTTTTATGGTATTAGAGCACTAATTTGTGTTCACAATTGTCTGATTGGTTATGATATAGGCTTTATTTTTTAAATCTAGAGTTTATTTGCATATTTATGAAGTAATTTTTAGAGAGTTTACAAAAACTTCTGAGTAGTTTTTTCAAATCTCAAAAACCTTTGGGATTTGTTAAAATCCCTTGGTTGCCTAAAGTGATTGAAAAAAATTATAGGGATATTTTAATGCAAATATATAGTAATGATGAATCTTGGTTGTATTGGTTTTAGATCAAAAAAATCATCCTCTTTGCTAGCTATATTGAATTTTGCTAAAAAAAGGATTGGCATCCTTTTTTACTCATTTCTTTTGGGAGTGGTGTTTGGATTTGCTATGGACACTACTGCTACATTGGATATATTTTCTAGACAGTCTATTACATTGAGATTTGAGAAAAGATCAACAATTTTATGTTTTTGGCATCATTCTTCATGGTTTGGTGTCACCTTCAACACAATGGCATTGAAAAAGACACCATTTTTTTGGTTTTTTTGCCAATCAACCTGAGGCATTGAGAGATCTATTCATGGCATCCTTTTTTGATTTATATCTACCAAGATTTTAGATCTAGAATTGAACTCTAACATGGTTTTTTATAGACCTCCACCATTGTTTTTTGTATCAAGATTTGCAAATCTTGGCATCATTTTGATCTACTACATTCATTTTACCTTAGTGCTTCAGAGAGGACTAATACATGGAGATATACTAGTTATCTTTGGCATTGGAAGAAAGATATAAGGCATCCCAAATGCATGGTATATCTATGTTGGAGAGGTATACATTACAAAGGAGGACTGTGTGGTGACATTGGCATGTATAGGACTACATTTATTTCAACCATTCTAAGCTACGTTGGGTTTGAGGGATCAAATATGTGTGACATTTTAGCTTATTTGCATTGGCTTATTCCACTAGCACAATCTGTAGAAGGTGGCATTTGGAGACTTTGCTTTTCCAAATTTGTATTAAGATTTCTTAGAACCATTATCCTTGGCATCAAAATCCTACTCTTGTCATTTCATATCTGGTTTGTTGCTAAGATATCTGAGGTAAGACAAAGATCTAATGGTACTTTCTTGACTATCGTGTTGAAAACCAAATTTGCATTTCCACCTATAAGGTCCAATCTATTTCTTGATGCATCTTTTTCTATCTTGGCATCACTTTTCCTTGCAAATATTTCATCAAATTTGACCAAAATTTGTCCTTGGATCCTTTTTTGCTATCTAGATCTTCTTGTGGAGTTCCTAGTTAGATTTGAGCTAAAATAGCAACAAAATACTCCCTTCTTTTTTACACAGTTAGAAATTCATTTTTTTACTTTAACTAGTTGTTTTTTTGCTTAAAGAGGAAGACACAATTGCTTTTATGCATACCAAGGCAAGTGGCAAAACTATTTTTCACCTACATTGAATTTTTAATTCCATGGTGAAATTCCAATTCCAATGAGTGGTTGGAAGGTATATTTTATCTTGCCCAAGGGTAATTTTTTTAAGTTTCAAGTGCATGTTTTTAGTTAATATGTCTATTTATGAGAAATTAAATTGTTAATATATTATAAACAATAACTTGAAATTGAGTACCATATTTTTAAAAAGTGTTTATTTTTTATTTCCCACATATTGGGACAATTTGCCTTGTAAAACACACTACTTTATAAAGTGCCAAAATATGGGGCGTTGATCAAACATCCATTCTAGGAAAATTTTCTTAGCTTGTTTGCATTTCATTTGTGCCAATTTAGTGGATATTAGATTGATTACTCATGTTTATGGACATATTTTCAACTGAATCTTATATCCATTCATTGAGATGTGTTTTTTCACTCATGCACTAATTGCTCTTACTTGTGTGGACCCATTTTTGTTAATTATGACATCCATATTTAGAGCATGCATTGGTACTTGATCATAATCACATATTGTTCATTCTTTGAGCATGACTTTTAATTAAAAACATAGGGGGCTCACTATTTATTGTCTTGGGGGGTTTATTGTGGGCCTTACACTCTTTCTTGTGCACACTCAATTTTTGTAACTATTACCTATGCCCATTTAGTGACTATTTACACAAATTGATCTTGTATTCTTGGACACATTATTAGCAGACCCTGACATCCATTTTATCATGCATTTTCACTTATGCACTGATTGCTCTCATTTGACTGGACTCATTTTTGTCATAGTACAAATTCCATCTCTAGAGCATCACTATTAATACTCTAGATTAGGAGAGTTATTTCATCTTTAGTGATCCTTATTAAGAAGGAAAATTATGCTTCATGGCATGCTTATATAAAACACTTACTTATATATAAGAATCATATTCCATTTCTATGTGGATATATTATTACACCCACTGATCTTGTTTAGTTTGATAAGTGGGCTAATACTTATGACAAGGTTTTTTCCACTCTATTACTACATGTTTTCATGGATCTTCATTGCCATGTGGAACATATAGAGTGTCCATGCACTATTTGGAGCATACTAAAGAGTCTTTTTGGTGATCCTTCTAAGACTTATATCACACCTCTTCTTCTTCTTCCTATTATATCTTCTGAGACTATTATACTCTCACCTCCTACTTTTGTTTCTTTGGATGACATGTCCATGGTGGATAATGCTCCTCCTTCTATAGATCCCCCACTATAGGATGATATTTTTTAGACCTTAGTTGTCTCATTGTAGATTCTCCATCTATTCTTATGCTAAGTATTGCTCTTCCAGACCCTTCACAACCTTGCACTTTAGAGGACTCTATTGTTTACAGTATGAGTACACCTATTGTGAGCATAGACAACTCATCTCTTCTTGTGGACTTTCTTAAGCTGGTAAGTCATGATCCACTCTTCACATGGACATTATTTTATCAAATTTTCCATGTCATTATTCTAACTAGTTCACTTTAGTGGTATTACTTTAAAAATTTGTGCAAATTCTTTCCATACCTATGCCATAGATATGATTTGGACCACATTTAGAGATCTTCATATTGCTATCTTCATATTCCATTATGGAATGGGTATACTTTTAGTACACAAATTGGGTTCTTCCTTTGCCAAAGGAAAGAAACATTGTTTGATAAAGATAGAGCTTATACAGTCTTTAGGTAGAGGATCTCATCATTGACCTTCGTCATCTTACGAGCTATACTTAGAGTATTGATTGCTTTAGCAACATCATTTGGGGGGTATTTTAGTCTTGTTTTCTTCTTCTTTTATGTCTCTCTTTTTGTGGGGAGTTTTTCCTATGGGTTTTCTCCTTTTCTTTACTTTATGAGAGATTACATTATATATGGGTACCTCATCAGGCCTTGTTTCTAGGACCCATTTTTTGTATCATCACCTAACTAAGATGTGCTCATGAGGGGGTGTTGGTGTAGGCCTTTTTTCTCATTGGGTTTTGCCTACACAATTGTATTAGCTTGCTTAGGGATCTAGAGGTTATGTTGGTTACTTGGAAAGAATAGTACCAAATTCAATGGAATGTGTGTTATCATTCCCTCTCCAACCTATATATACAACTCTCTCCCTTTGTATTATTCAATCAGTGAGCTAGAGAGCTATTGCTCTTCTGTGTAGTGTGGATTGTTTGAGCTACTCAGTTTTGAGATGTGACAGCTTTGAGAGTTGTGAGAGATGTGAAATTTAAGAATTTTTATAAGTAATTCATCTCCATTCTTGAATCCAATCTCTTTGTGTAATATTCTATCTTGATGGTCAATTATTTTTTAACTATATGATGTGTGCTTGCTTGACTCGCATGATCATTTCACTATGGCCATTCATTGATTCAAAGATCTTGGAAAATTATTTTAATTGAGGATGCAAGACTCAATAAATTATTGTATGACTTGGACAAGGGGATGGAAGGAAGAAATAGTTAGGAAATAGTTTGTATGTACATCAAAGGAGATATTCAAGCATAAATCTAGCACTGACCCATGATAATATAAGAGCATGACATAAATATCCATCATAAAATGGGTATATGGGGGAAATTAGGATCAAATCAAAAATAATTAATTATAACATATTTCTAAAACTCATTATTTTTAATGGTCATTGGCAAGTCATCACTTACATATTAATTTTGTAATTAAATGATTGTGGTAGAAGCATGTAGAAATACCCCCTAGTTTTACATAGAAGATGTTTTGAGGTTGTTGTTGTTTTTTACTATTATAATGGTAAGCTTGTAACTATAATCTTGAGCTTAGTCATTTTATTGATGTGCATCGAGACCTATGTATGGTGACCATTAATATATAATAAGATGGAATACTTGTTTTGCTAAAATACCTCTGTAAACTTGTTATGAAACTAATGGTAATACTACTCTTTTTCTTGATGTGTACCTATTTCTTTCCTTGTGATAAATAACTGAAGTATGGAATGAACAAATTATTAAAATTAACTTAACTATGATATATTTAGTTATAACTAAGTTCCTGTTCAAGTACCTTAGTATAGAAATCCCAATGTATACACCATCACATGACAAAACCAATGGAAACCAACCTTAAGCTATGGGCTTCAGGTGAGCATGCGAGACCATTTATCTCATGATAATCCAACATGATAGCTATATGGAATTCTTATCCCCTTTGGGTGCATGGCACGAAAATTCATTCTAAACTAAGGTAAAATAACCTAACACCAACTCGCATCTTGATGAATCTTTTCCATATTTTAATGCATACTTTATAAATATATATTTCTTAAAATCAACAAGTTGCTTTCCAAATTCATGTGAAATTTCTTCATGTATATATCTAGTTAAATGTGACAAACCACCATGGGTGTTACATATTCCATATAAACATTCTTTAGAAAAAAACAAAATCCCTTCTATCTTTGACACAAAATACTTGGGATAAAATAACTTATTATTTTAGGAAAAGAATGCACCATTAATTCTTTCATAATCTCATCAATATGTCAATTACAATATATATGACAAAAAACATCAAAATTCCTAGAAAATTCAACATGAATCCTAAAACAACATGTGGTGAGTGTATACTTGATTTTAACATAGAAAGGGTTGCAATCTCAAATGACCTTTGTCTAATTATCAATTGTCCATTAAAATTTTCAATAAATATTTAATAAAATTCATTTTTTCATGCCCAATAAATGTATTTCATGTGGATCATGATTTCTTAAACTTTTATTCTTTTAAGATCTTTTACATTATATGAGACCCTTGTGTTGTCATGCCAAAAAAATTCAATCCAATGTCTTGTTCCTTCAACTGGTACATTTCTTTTATGTGGGAGTCTACCACTTAATTCCCAAAAATATGTGAGTAAAGGGTCATTGAGTCTTGTTCTTCTTTTTATGGTTTTTATCATGGTTTTTCTATTCAATTTTAGGGATGTACTTGTTTGACTAACAAATCAATATCTACATGTTGACTTACTCAAATTAAATTATGTTATTACTTGTCTTACCACCTTAGTATATATATTTTGAATTATATTACCAATTACATTAAATATATTATTTAATATTGTGTTATTTATTCCATATGTATTAATTAGTCTTACCTTAAATTATGCATCACATAACACATTTTTTTTGCATTTTCATCATTTAAACAAATAGTCGACATCATTTTATATGGGTTTTCTTCTCAAATGCATAGTCCTATACACATTGAGCATGATGTTGATTTGTTATTTTTGAATTTTTACCTTCCATATGTTATAATATTTTATCATCTATTTCAATCATACATCTTGGTGTTCATCTCATTATCCTTGGAGGTGTGGGTCTAGGAGCTACATTATTTATTAAATTGAATGGTGTTAACACTTTAAACATAGAAGGGATATTGGAGTGTTGATTAAAATTACACTTTTCAAGGGAAGTATATTCCTCTTCATTAGAAGAGAGATGAATTGAGATCATTTGTGATGTTCATTATCATCATGCTCAAAAACTTAATTATGGATAGATCTTTCATTATATTGTGTTTCTCTATTTGTTTCATCACTCAATACAAATTCATTATTACAAATTCTACATTTTAAATTTTATTATTCAGTGTGGAGGACGTAACTTCACCTTCTCCAAAAGCTCTTATGGATGCTTTCCTATTTGATTTTATTTTTATTTAACTTTAATTTCCTCATTTGTTAGCTCTTTTATTGGTCTTTTGTGGTGATTACCCAACCCTATTATTTATATTTATGATTTTAATTCCAAATAAAATAAAAATTTAAGAATTTATAGTAATTGAGACAAAGTAAATAAAGAGTTTACATAATTTACATATTTCTAGTAGTAAAAACTAGTTCCAAGTTAGTAAAATACAAAATAATAGAGTAAAATTTATGGACTAAAAAAGGCATGAGCCATTTTAAAAATCACTCACATCCATTTTTTAGGTAGTTAAAATGGCATAGTGTATTTATGAAGCCATCATTTGGAAAATAGGGTACAAAAGGTCTTACATGATTAATATAAGGGTGTACACCATATCAAAGACTCTTTAATTGATTTTTTTAGTTTCCTTCCATGAGAGAGAGAGAGAGAGAGAGAGAGGAGAGAGAGAGAGAGAGAGAGAGAGAGAGAGAGAGAGAGAGAGAGAGAGAGAGAGAGAGAGAGAGAGAGAGAGAGAGAGAGAGAGAGAGAGAGAGATTATTTTAATGTCAAACTATTATTTTAATTATTATGTAACTACTAAACTACATACCTCATTATGATATATACATATACCATTATAAATACCTTTATAACTTTTTGACCATTAATCAAAAGTTTCTAAAACTTTTATCTCAAAAATATACACATCATTGGCTATTCTTTGAAATCAAAAAAATGATTTTCAAAAAGTAAAGGTCTAAAACTTGTGTTCGTACACTTATACATTATTAATTCTTTAGTTGTCTTGAATTATATATATATATATATATATATATATATATAGCTATATATATATATATATATATGTATATATGTATATATATGTATATGTATATATATATATATATATATATATATATATATATATATATATATATATATATATGTATATATATATATATGTATATATATATATATATATATATGTATATATATATATATATATGTATATATATATATGTATATATATATATATATATGTATATATGTATATATATCTATATATGTATATATATATATATATATATATAAATTAAGAGAAAATATTCTCAACAATATTCAACATTTCCTCTATCCATATATAAAATTTCATACAAAAAAAATCATTCATTTATTAAAAAAACTGTGTCCATACACATGCAATCTACTTATGTTTTCACAAAAAGGTACCATGCCATTGTCATAAATGCATTGGTTTTTCATACTTTTATCATCTATGTATTGAAAAAAATTATATATTTAGAAACTACATCAAAATACATAATTCACATTATTATGTTATTATCAAATTATTTGACAAAATATCTCTAAAATTCTCTCCAAGTTCAACTATTGATATTTTAGAAGAAAAAAAGTGTCACTTTAAGGCCCCCTTTTTGTCTTCCATTTTCCTACATCTACCCTTATCATTAAGAAAAGATTATATTTATTTGAAGGTGTAGTTATTTTATCTAAATTAAAGATATTTTTTTAATGTGATAAATTAAGGCCTCTCAATATAATGGGAATCAAACCCAATATGGCATGTTTCAACAATTACACTCACCCAAACACACCTTAAAATAATTACATAATGTTATTAAATAATAATTTATTTATTTTATTACAATTCTCATTGTTAAAATCATACAATGAATTTTTTGGTGAAATATCCCTTGTAATTCATGGTGGTGGTTAAAAAATAAGGTGACCATATTGTTTTATGTTCAATCTATGGAATTTAGATATAAATGATGATTATCATTTCATTTTCTTAATAAACAAAACAAGCTTACCATTATAAAGGAGTATGGGTATTTTATTTTTTTCCAAGACTTTTATTGGATGGGGAAGGTTGTAAATGCTTAATTTTAGTTACATATGAATCCTTAGTATTGCTCTTTGTTCACACATTAAGTCACATTAGAAACACATGCAACACTTTTTTATATTTAAAAATTCATATTGGTTATGGTTATGATAGAAACAACACTTAGCTGACTAATGTTTCCTAATTTATTAGCTATAATATGAAGCACATGATGATATTTATGGGAGTCATGGAGTGACAAAGTCAGAGAGTCACTAGGTTCTTTAAGTTTAATTTTAAAATTAGTGTTTTTTATTTAAGTGAGAATATATTACTCTAAGATAATAAAATTATAAAAACACACATGCACCACATTAAAACACTATTGATAAACCAAAACACATGGTAGCCATAAACCTCAATTTGGAAATATATATGTTTAGAATTGATAAAGATCACACAATGTGTGATTTATTTGGCCCTTGTCTTCATGACATAGACAACTTGTTCAAACACCTTATGGGTATATTTCACAATAGACTCTAGGTCTTCAGTAAATTTATCCTCACTATTAGATTGCTCTATGGCCTTGATAATATCCTTACTCTATCTCTTTCTTTTCTTTGTTAATGAGAATAATTCCTCCTCTTTCTCAAGAAGGGTGTGTGCACCATACTTAGTGATTTTCCTTATAATTATCAATTTTAGTGTCCTTGTAGCCTTCTCAAACTTTTTTTTGATATCAAGCTGATCTTTATAATCATGCTTGATATTTGAGTTTTTACCAACTTCATGCATTGAATCCATTTAGTTTGAAAACATTCCTCTTTAACTTGGAAATACTTAGTGATTTATATAGGAATCATTGTTGGTGCTTAAATTTCCACTTGATAGAGGTAGGTATGGTAGGAATGGGAGTAGTTGATAGTGAAATGGATGGAGTGATAATGGCAATGAATGAAAAAATACATGTTATAGTATTCACAAAGCACACCAACAATTGTGAAGTAGGAACAACATGGCTTCTATGACTAATAATTTTTAATCTTGTGGCCATAATAGAGATTTAAGGGACAAGATATTTAGTCTCAAATGAGACTTATTTAGTGGTACTAATTGAAAAATAGTAGGTCAAATAAAAATACTATTGAATTGGGCTACCAAAGACTCCAATATTGGTGTATAAAAATGATTACTATCATATTTAGAGCTATTAAAAACTTATACAATGACTATAAACAAGTCTTCATTAGACATTTAATATGAAACCATCATTATGTTTAACAATAATATTATTTAAGTTATTCTCCCTAATTAGTTTTTTTTGAATGCATGTAAAATTAATTCACACAGTCTCCATCTAATGCCAAAAAAATGTGAATTAATTTAAAACATCCATCTTTTATCATGTTATTAGTTATCTTAAAAAAATTTATTATAATGTAGATATTTGGTGAGTCTGTGGATTTAATATTCAATAAAGATCTCAGTCATCCATGTGTCATAATTGTGTAGTACTATCATGGACACATAATGCAAAGAGTGAAATTTTCACTATAATATCCATTTTCCTCTATGTAAACATGTAATATTATGAATTTAGTTTTATGTCTAGTAATATCCAAAGCTTCATTAAATTTCTCTTTTATCATTTCCAATCAAAATGGTACACATGGCCACTCCCCATTGCATTGAATTCACAAAATCATGTATTACTTTTGAACTTGAAATGCCTTTATTTCAAGTCCAAAGGTGAATTAAATTATTGCCTTTGATTTATATTTATTTTTGATCTAGGTTTGTGACCCATCCAAATGGTGACTAGATAAACCCTCTTGTTTTAGGATCACAAGTTGTGACATGGTGGATAAGTTTTAAATATGTGATTTTATAGATAACCAAGTATGGACTAATGTTGATATACAATAAAACTGTAACCTACCCAAATAAAGTTCTCCCAACATTCAAATTAGCTCCACTTTATAAACAATCAAAACTAACATAAAGATGGATATTCAAAATGATATTATTTTAGAAAGTTTTAATCCAATAAAAAAGATAAAAAAAGAGGGAAAGGCTAAGGTATAAAATAACATTTCAAAATATATTACCAATATATTATTTTTATAAATCAAACACTTTCTAAGATTCACTATGAACGAACCAATTTTTATTGAGATCCACATTCACTCAAACTTAAAAAAATAGAGAAGAGAGTTTGAAATAAATTAATTGTGAGTAAATTCTAATAACATCACTTTTTAATATGAATTGACCATAGTGAATTAAAAAATCACATTCATCCACATAAATTGAAATAAAATTAGAGCTAATCCAGATAAATAATTAGACTAGTTAACATTTAGTCTGGACATCCCACAATAAATTATATAAATATTTTTCAATTATCACTTTAAGAATAAGAATGTCTACAATATTAGTCTAATTTGAGAAAATAAAAAAAATGTGAAAAAACACAAAAAATATTTTAGTGACTCTTTAATCTTGTGTAGTCTCCCCCAAATCTTTCTCATCAAAAAATGTCTCAATATAATGTATTAATAATAAATATAGGCCACCACCACATCAAAAAATTACATGTGACCATTTATTAAAATATAGAAATTATATTTTTTATCTAAAAATAAAAAACTAAAGCCTATAAAACAAATCTTTCTAGCTTTAAACTGAAGATTTAAAATTAAAATTTTGATTTCCAAGTCCATCTATTCTTATTATTTACAAACTGATCTTCAATTAACTAACTACTATCCCTTGAATGTTGGTGAACACAACTAACCATCATCATCTATTTGTACACATATATGATTATCTTATTAAATAGAATCTCCATATTAAACACCAATTTTATAGGGTTATATAAGGGATTCCCAAGATATACCTTAATTTTTATGGCCTTATATATCTTTTCCACAACATGTGTGAGAATACAAAAAACTATTTGTTTTCCCCTCTATTTGCATTGGACATATTTATTTTAAATTAAGACATGAAGTTGTTGAGAATAATTTCAAACTCAATTGTATTTATAATGTAATGTTACCCTATATGTACAAATTGTGCATGATAACCTCTATGAACAAAGTAAGAATGTCCTAAAATAATTCAGTTGTGTCATGGTAGCCATCAAATTCTATCATAATTATTCTAATTTAATATTGGTATGAAACATAAAATCATATCACATATTTATGTTAAATATGGTCCTAAGTCTGACATTTGGGGGCATAACCCTCTTCACTACACTCAAAATTCCATTTAGATTATTATCCATTTGGTGATTTATACCAGATAATTATGGATGTTGTATTTAAAAATGTTAGTCTTAAGCTTGTATTGGTGGATCTTTATTAGGGAATTAAAAATTGAACTTAATTCATCCTCAATATTTTTCACAATGTTCTTATGGACCTTGACTTTTAATTGATTTTCTAAATGTTTGACTTTCTTTTTCTTTCTCTAGACCACCTTTTATATGATATTATTGGTAGATTTTAGTACAAACTTAGGGTCTTCTTAAAGTAAATATTCATTAATGGAATATCCTAAGGCTCTAACCACATATTTTATTTATATTTTCCTCTTTATTTTCAATGATGATAACTTTTTTATTTCACATAGTGTAGGTGTACCATCTTAGGTGATTTTACTCATGTCTATTTAATACACCCAAATGTTTCATGATGCAACATTTCATAATATTTTATGATGATTCAATAAATACCATGAAAAATAACATGCTAAAACTTGGTCTTCTACATCATTTTTCCATTTTCATCTCTCTAGACCTATTCCAAGTATCAAATTTGTAAACTTTGAGCTTAACCCTTCTAAACACAATAATTTTAATCAACACAATAAAAATGTCATGGTGGTTCAATAAACCACCCCAATGGTTTTAAAACTATTGCTATAGAATTTATGATATCCATAGTATTTTTGATGTTGTTGAATGTGTTTTGAAAATGACTTGTGGGATGCACATTTTGATGAGTTTTGCATGTTTAACTTTTTGTTTTGTTTTTATTTTTATTTTTATACACTTGACTCACCAATGTTCCAATTCAATCCAAGTAATTTATAAGCCTATTTTAGCTAGCTCTAATTCAAAATTAACAAACTCTCCGTCAAACTTTGTTAAATCCCACATGAATCATATTCTCCTCTCAACATATGCATAGTTGAATTTTGACGTAGTCTCAAGGGGTAACCTAGGAGTTACAGGGGGTGAGGGGTTATTAGGGACTCTGAAGGGGTTTTAATGACTACATATGTTAGAATTATAGGGTTCCAGACAACCATTTAATAGATACAAAAGTAGCACTATGGGTAATTCATCTTGTTGCTCAATCAAAGTTTGATAATCTTGTTATCAAAAGGGACTCCCTTAACATCCTGAACACTCTCGAGAAAACTAAATCCTTACATACCATCAAACATGTGATCAATGATGTTATAAGTTTCCTTATCCTATTTAATGAAGTCTCCATTGGTCATATTTTTAGAGAAGGCAACATGGTTATGGATGGGTTTATCAACCTAGGAGTTAAGAACCCCTTAGTTGTTTTTTTGCATCATATTGTTAGCTTCCCCCCACTTAGCTGACTTGATATGAAATAATTATAAAATAATTATTTAAGATAATCAATATTATGCCACATGCAAGATCTATTGTTCTTATTAAATAATATTTATATCTCAATTAATTCAATGATTACACTATCCAAGGGAAGGACTTAGATGTCCATGCTATAAAAATAATGCATGCCATCAGCCTTTGCATTTATAATTTCACATACAAAAAATTATTTGAAAATTTATAACACACTCTATAACCTTTAGTGGGGAAAAGAAGCTAATATGGGTGGGGATAGAGATAGAATGGAGTCTATTTCATGCATCAAATCCCAAGGCAACCTGAGAGTATGGAAGAGACTACAAAAAAGTGGGATAATTGACCTCATGAATCAAATTATTGGGCATGACACTAATTTGTCTAAGTAATTTTCCCTTGGTTAGAATTAATACATGGTTTATATGAGAGGGATCAAAATTGATATCATGGAAAAATTGATTTGTGATGTTATGGGTATAAGATGTGAAGGAGTAAATACATTTAATAAAAAAAGGAAACTGGAGCTGATGCTAAACTTATTCAAAATGGATGTCATAATAAAAACTACTAAAAAAGGTTTTCCAAGGATGAACCCTCCAAAATGGTGGCCTGATGTGTGTCTCCAGATAATGAAGTATGTCACTCTAGAAAGTAAGTTCACTCTTATCTTCTCTCACCATTTCCCATTGCTAAAGCATTTAATAAGACACAAAATTAGCCTCCCCTAATTTTTTAAGTCCTTAAAAATCACAATTTTGGCATTTCAAACAAACCAAGAAAATGACTTCCTTTACTAGGGCCTAATATACATTCTTGTCAAAAGGGGGAAAGTCTTGAGGGAGTGTGAGGTGCATTTTATTCTGATCGTCAAGGATGGAAACTTAGAGGTGGAATTTGGATACCTAAAAGAGGATAGGATGAGCATCCCTAAATAACCTGATAACCCCATGTTTGAATCCCTTTTAGATAGTATCCATATTATGTATACCCAACTTGGCTATAAGAAAGAAAAATTCAAGAAAAGAATCTCATTTATCATTGGGGGTTGAAACCTAAATTGGTCATTTTAACTTGGTCTAAGAAGGATGGAAAGGAGGAAAAGTACAACTTAGGAGACCCATTCATGTACCATATGAATATATTTAGGAATTTGATGAAAATTTATAAGATTTGGGGTGATATATGGATAAGATGATGGAGGAATGGAACATTATGAAAGTTGAGAGTGATAAGTTTAGAATGGAAATGTAAAGCCTTGGAATTGGGAAAGGGTGAAAAGTGATTGAAGGAGAGGAAGCCAAGACTCCCTTGAAGTAAAAGGAAGTGGGGTCAAACCCATCAAATCCCCACCTAATAACTATAAGATTCATCCAATAATGGACATCCAAGACCAATGCCAAGAAAATTAAACACAAAAATCTATTAAAACTTAGAAATTAAGTAATGTGTAAAACTACAATACATGTATACATAAGTGGAGATGGATTACATAAAAATGGCTTGAAGTTTATAGATCACTAAGTTCATATCTCTCACAACTCTAAGAGTTGTCATAACTCATAACTTACACCTCTCTTAGCTAAGTAGCATAATACAATCCAAAAGTATCCAAATATTCCATATCAATAAAGCTTAAAAATTTATGTGCATATAGGTGGAAGTTAAGAGAATCCCAACAATACCATGCATGTGGGACTAACTTCCCCTAAATAGGTGGAAGAAAGGAAAGGATCCAACATCCTAGTACTATGGGATAAACTTTTCATATGTACAAACACAACTAAGCAAACTAAATGATAGGAAAATAAATATCCTACACCAACACCCCATTAAGTGTATCTTGGGTTGGTATAAGATTGGGTCATGATAATGAGGCCTAATGAGGTACCCAAGTACATAGAAACTCTCATAGAGTGAATAAAAGGAAAAAACCCATAGGAAAACCTTCCCTCCAAAATAGAGAAAATAAGAATACTAACTCCACTCAATAATGAGCCCCATCACCTTGACAAAGTCTAGCTCTATAATGCAAATGATGACCTCCAAGTAGAAAAAGTGGTGAAAGTGTGAAAGAAGGAAGGATAAAGATGATTTGCTTGTGAGGGGGTTTGGCCTCTTACCAAACTAGACTTCAACCTCTGGTCTTCATCAAATGAAAGAGATAATGTGACAAGCAAATACCTTTTATAATCTCCTCATATCTCTCAATAAATCTAACAAATATTTTTTCAATATAAAAAATAACTAAAAAATATACAAAATATTATTTTTTTAAAATAAAAATACAATATATTTTTTTAACAAAAAATAAATAAAAATCTTGTACCCCACAATGATCATATCTCCCATATAATAAAGTCAAATCCACTAATTTCAAAAAACCACATGTATTATCTAAAAACCATAAATTGTATGGGAAACATGTTATTTACTAAAGAAAGTGGTTTTCTAAACCTATTTTTCAGTGAATAATACCATTCAATAAAAATACAATAACATTTTCAATTAGTAATGAAATTTAAAATTTAAAAATGGTGTGGAAAGCTGAAAACAAGGCACACAAAACCTAGAAGTGGTCTAGAGTGATTTTTTATAGTTTGAGAGCAATTTTAAAAAGAATATACATTTTAATAAAAAAATAGATTTACAAAACAAGTGATAAGAAACCTTGATTAGAGACTTGGGGAGAGAAAACCTGTTGAGTGTTGGATGGAATAGCTATCAATAATTTTACTCAATATTTTAAAATAGATAATAGATAAAAATAGTGATCATTTTACTAGTCTTGAAGCTCTGATCCCATGTAAGATTCATCCAATAATGGATTTCCAAGATTGATGACAAGAAGATCAAACACACAAATCTGTTGAAGCTTAGAAATCAAGTAATGAGAAAAATTAAAATATATGTATTCATAAATGGAGATGAATTACATAACAATGGATTGAATCTTACAACTCACTAAGTTCATAGCTCTCACAACTCTCAAAGTTATCACAACTTACAACTAAGTAACTCACCACAATCTAGAAGACTCCAAATATTCCATATTAATAAAGATTACAAAGAGATATACATATAGGTGTATGTTAAGATAATGTCAACAATACCATTCATGTGGGACTAACTTCCCTTGAATAGGTGGAATAAATGCAAGGATCCATCATCCCAATACATGTGGGATACACTTCCCAAATGTACAAACACAACTAATCAAGCTAAATGGTCAGAAAAGAAATATACTAAAGAAACACCCATCATTAAGCATATTATTTTTTCAAACTACTCTCAAAATATAAACAATAACTTTGATAACATGTAAGTTTCATTCAATAATGGATGTCCAAGACCTATGACAAGAAGATTGAACACACAAATATGTTGAAGTTTGGAAATCAAGTAATAAACAAAACTACAATATATGTATTCATAAATGGAGATGGTTTACATAACAATGGATCAAAGCTTACATCTCACATCTTTCACAACTCTCAAAGTTGTCACAACTCACAAATTACACATCTACTAGCTAAGTAGCACAATACAATCCATAAGACTCAAAATATTCCATATCAATTAAGATTCACATATATGTGAAAGTTAAGAGAATCCTAATAATACCATGCATATGGGACTAACTTCCCCCAAAGAGGTGGAAGAAAGGCAAGGAGTCAACATCCCAATACATGTGGAATAAACTTCCAAAATGTACAAACACAACTAAGTAAGCTAAATGATAGGAACAAAAATATCCTACACTAACAATAAAAACATTAAATCCAAGATTAGTAATGTTGTTGAGAAGAAATACATAGATAATAAGGATGACACAACCTCGAATAAGAAAGGTCTAAAGGATTTAGCTGAAGGCCTGAGTAACTGCTTTAGGTGAATAATTATGAAGGATAAGTTGAGGGACAACAAAGGAAAGTTAGAACATGCTACACCTGTAAAACATGTTGACTCTAAGGAGTTTTTTTATTAACATTCCACCACTTTTCATGGTTATATAATTTATTTTTTCCCTTTATTTTGAGGAAGTTTAGTGGAATTATGGTTGTTGTCTCTATTTATTATTTACCCTAGTGGGATTTGTTGCTCTAAAGTTTGGAATATATTATTTTATATTATACTCAGTGGTTGTAGGAGCCATATAAAACTTTTTTATTTACCATATTAAATATAAAAAAATGAATATTAAATTGATAATTGAGTATACATGTTATGAGAGAGCCAATTATACCTTTTCTACCTTCCTTGAGAGACCAACACAAATCCCATAACAACCTTCTAGTCATTAGAGATAATTGGAGGAATAAAATCATGAAATTACAACACAACACTCTATTAGTTGTGAGAACCATCAAAAGTATAGCTATTAATTCTCTTCACTTTTATTTTATGGTTTCGTTGCTTCTTACTTTTTCTCTCTATAAAATCCATGGGTCATTATTGAACACAAACTAAGGAGATATAAACTTTTGAGGATCAAATTAATTTCATTTATAACTTATTTTATTTTTCTCAACATATCCCCTACTTTTATTAGGTTAGGGGATTTATTTTTATTATGTGTTTATGTGTATGTTATATTAGATTATATTTACTTAATTTTATTCCTTGTTTTATCCCAAATCTTTTGAAATTCTAGATGATCCTACATGCATATAGGAGATATATAGTTTTGCATGTTAATATTAAACTTAAATAGACCACAAATGTTTTTATTTAGATCAACTTTTATTTTTTAATATATATTTTTGAATAAATACATGAACATACACACATATACATAACAAACAATGATATTTACACCCACTTGCATGTAAATTAAAAACATCAAAAGGGAAAAAATATTCATCTATAACACCTTCTTGAATATTTATAAAAGTTTTCAAATCATAATGATAATCAAAATGAAAGTTTCTTATTTACATTCTAGATCTAGTTACGTCCAAACGTAAATAAAAAAAAAACATTCAAACATTAGTTTTTAGAATTCAAAACTTTTGTTTCATGCACGTAGATCAGAAAATAGATGTTTAGTTTTAATTTATGCATGTTAAATTTAAATTAATCCATTTATTATTAATCACACTGTTTTATAAACATCAATAGATACATTCATTTTCAATAAGGCCAATTAAATTTCTACACTCTGAGAAAACTAGAAAATTAGGAAAAATCAACATTCACATATATTATTCTAAGAAAAGAAAATATATTTTTTTACTTTATTTTATTTATACACATTTATTTTTATCAATAGTGTAGCTTCTTTAATAAATTTAATACATTATTTTTCATAGAAATAACAAACTTTCATTAAACTAAGCATTCAATCATTTAGATTGTAAAATCAATAAGCACATACCTTTAACAAACAACACAAATCATCCATATAACACTTTTATAGAAAAAACCATAAAATAAAACAAAACAACACTCCAAAACTTAAACAAATATTTTCCCCACCCTTTGATGGCAATTACTGAACAAGTGCATTTACATAGAGCATAATTATTCCCTTGAGTATCATCCCCCATCTCAACACAAAACATATAGAGTAACATAAATTCTAAGCTTATGCTAAAAGTATTCCACTCCACACATTTTACTAGTATTATCATTATCCAACCAAATTATCTAGATGAGCAAACTAGGTTTTCTAACCCGTAGTTAGTTAGGAAAATTCACCTCTTATCCTGCCAATCCTAAAACCTAAAAAATTGACTTCTTATTTAATCTTTGGGCCTAGGCTCATATAATTTCATTCCCTTTATAGATAAAATTTTATGATCAGTAAAATCATGATAGATCCAATCAAATATCTAGAGTAATCCAACCTCCCTTTTTTTATTTTGAAAAAGAAATATAGACCAAGAGTTACATTACCTAGTTCTTCTTAATTTTGGATAATCTTGAGATATTATTACTCCATAGTTAATTTTTATCAATGGTCACTTTGAAAAAAATGAATTATTTAGGTATAGACACTATCATACATTACCACCCATTACCCAAAATCATATGTAATTAACTCATTCAAATCAACTAACCCTTCTAGCCTTTCCATTCCTTCTAGTTATACCTGTTCAACCACCTCAACCAAACCAACTAGTTCAATAGCTTGACCATCATATCACTCATCTTAAATTTTAAAAGGTTAGTTTGATTCTTTCCACATGTACATTTATTTGAACTTGATGTGCAAGGATTCTCCTTTTGTGTTTATCCATTTTCCCTATTATTTCCTCCATATTTTTTCTTCTTTAATTTATTTATTTTGTATATACACACTCCCTAAATATGTTTGGAGAGGAATTTGATAGATTTTTATCCTTGAGGCTTATACAATACGTGATCAATATCAAAGTGAACTTTATTTCTTAAGTTAGAATAACATGCCAAGTCAAAACATGAAGAATAAGTCTCCATTTTACAACCTTTCTCCCTCTACACTATAAATATAATGTAGTAAGTGAAGATTTATAGGGTCATTTAGATAATTCATGTAGCTACCATGACTCTAATTACATGGATCTAACTACTAAATGTGGATTGTACCCACACATTATGACTAGACCCCACATTATCTTATAAATCCATGACACAAATATATGATAATATTCAATCAGTACTATGAGAGAATGTGTATCTTAGAATATGGAATAAGTAGGCTAAAACTACCTCCACCCCATTTTACTACTAATCAATTTATTTTCAAACCACCCAAATACACCTAGATAACTCTTTAGAGACATTAAACATAAATTAGTTCAACCTATGCTACCAATCTCTTCCTTTATAGCCTCCCACGAGAGAAGATCCCAAACACACTACTAATGCTACTCTAAATGACCTCATATACACCTTGGTGGGATGCATTTGGGACTTAGAAAGAAACCAAGTCTTCATTAAAACTAGCTCTTATAACCAAGGAATTACCCTAAAATTCAATAACTAAGGTCATTTCTCTCCCATTCCTACTCCACTAGGATCTTATCATCCAACATTTATTCCAACCAGGTTCACATAGAATGAAAACCCAATAAACCTTATGTAGATACTAAAATCATGTACTTGGTACTTTAAAATTACAAACTTAACACAAATTTACCATGTATGACTTGAGTGTGTAAACAAGGTCCTAATCCTCCATTCTCTCACAATTCAATGCCATATTATGAGTTTGAACCTTCCATTCTAATGTACACACCTACAAGAACTTAATTATATGTTTTAATTCTTCTAAATATCCTACATAGACATCTCTAGACTCTTAGTTTAGTTTGTATGTACACAAATTGGTTCCACCAAATTCAATCAGTATTGCTAGTTATACTGACCTTATCTAGTTGATACTGACCCTCTCCCAATAATGACTATATTTCAAAATCAAATCTCACCATAGGGTCAGTTGATTATCCTAGCATGTCTATGGCATGATAAATTATTAAATTTATTTCATATATAAATAATTTAGCATCTCATTCAAAATGGTCTTGACACTTATATGATATACATTTATACACTATTACACATTGAGAAAATCTTCCATATGCTTCCCAAATTGTAAAATTTTCACTAGGATCAGTCAAAATCCAAGTCTAAAGCACTCTAAATCCAATTCAAATAGGCCATTTTTGAGTATCAAATCTAATCATTAGCTACATACATATAGTGAAGGAGTCTAATTTCACAATCACATTAAGTGGAAAATCTACATGTATCTTAATTTCCCTCCTCGAAGTATCAAATACATAGGTAGTGATCAATAATCAAATAAGAGTGATTGGGTTCATCTCAACCCAGTACACTTTCCCCATTTTTTTATATTTTTATCCCTCATAATCACACATAGGGTTTTAATGAAAACTAGAATTATTATAAAGATGTGTGTATAATCAAGGTTCACAATCATGAATGCATAGTAAGAATAGTCATCACAAGTGACTATATAATAAATTTTCCTTGATTCCACATAGATTAGTACCAAATATCAAGTTAGTATTGATTGATAATACTAACCCAATCCAACATAAATGACACTACGTAGACATAGAATTAGTTTTAGAATTAAGTAAATCATAAGCCTGCTTTATCCTTATTTATTTATCCTTATTTTCACATATAGAGTACAATCAAATTTATTTAGTCACCTATAAAATCTAATTACTCATCCATTTGTTGTATTTATTATATTTATCATATGTCACTTGTCAAATTAGAAGAATTAGTCTGTGTTTTACGTCAGATGTATGCTCAAAAGCCATATCTAAAGATCTAAATTACATTAGAGATTTATATATTGATTAGATTAAGTTCGTAATTTTAATCCATATTATGGTAAAATATATTTATGAATGAACACAAAGAATAAAAATTAATCATGGCCATGTTGAATGAACATTATTGGTTAACAAAAGCAATGAATTTAATCTATTCATATTGTTATACATGGATAGTGTATAGTATTTGGATGTTGGTAGTCATTTGAATATAATATGTAAACAAACATATATTAATGATAATAACCTTTCACATAAATATACAAATGGTTGGAAATAGAGGTACAAAGTGTTGTGGAAGCTCTAGATATGTACAAATCACCCAGGGTGATTTATATTACTGAAAAACAAGAAAAACTTGAATTCATGAATATGTTCTCATACTCAAAATATATTATTTCCTATTTTTTATTTGTACACTCTAACACCTACAAGGTGTAAAAAATAATTTCTTCTTATTATCATATAATGATAATAATATATGAACTGAATGCAAATAAATTATCCTTTTAGGGTCATGTGTTAAGTTAGGTGAACAACAAAACTATCTTGGTATTTTTTAGGCCTCCATATGGTGAAAATTTGTTTGATAAAAGTATGTTGGAAACATTAATTTGTATAAATGATAATAATTTTATAAGTATTTAAAGGAATGGGTCATGTACCAAAAGTGATCCACCTGAAATACTAGTCATAATAATTATAAATGCTCTAATGATTGCTTGAATTCTATAAAATGTTAGTGAGTGTTCAATAGATTGTTTATGAATGATAATACCCTTTATTTTTCCTATAATTATTAATTAAATATTATGCATGTCTAATTTATATATATTTGAAATAAAATTAGGACCCAAGAGGCAAGTGTACTCTCATCTAAGTGAGACAGAAAAGAGTGGTCAAGAGCACCAATGGAACTTTTAATAATGTGCTTGAAACAATAAATATGACAATAACCATAGGAGTTCAAGAATTGTGCCAATCAAAATATAATGTGGACCAATGATAGAAAAATATAAAAATATCCTAAAATCATGTTAATTAGAAAATAATAAATGTATATGGACCACTTTTAGATGTCTATATTCTTAAGAAGACAGAATGAGTTAAGAGGTTGAGAAAGAGAAGGGGGACCACAAAAATTCAAAAAATTCATCAATAATCCCCGATTCAAAAAAATAATAAAAAAATAGATAAGTATACTAAAATCATTCAATTTTATGACCAATAAATAACATGTGAAATTTTTAGGTATAAACTATAATTATACTTTTTTAAATAATTTTTATTACTATTTAATTACCCTTTCAACCAAAAGAATAAATCCTTTTTCACTTTATATAATTTGGGTTTTATTTATTCAAACTCTTTTGAATAAGGTGATTAAGAATTTTTTCAAGAACTATCTAAAAGATAACTCTTCTTTAAAAAGAGAGAAGAAAAAATAAGAATTAAAAATAAATATATAAAAATAATGTATGGTTGTGAAATATCAAATATTTAATATGATTATTGAATATTGATTAGTTAAAAAAATGCATAAATAAAATTAACTTCAAGTATAAAAATAAATTTAGGTCATGTGTCAAAAGTATTTCATGGTTCAGAATATTAGATTCAAACAATAATAATGTTCTAATGATTAGCTGGTCTCTTGTAGTGCTTATGATTCCTTGTTATGTCATGTGAATGCTTATAATTATTCTTTATATTCCTTAATGTCAAATGGACTATAAGACTTGTATATTTATATACAACTTAATCTAAATTAAAATTATATTCATGCAAAAAATAACATTAAATTGTTGAAAATAAAAAAATGTGGGTGAAAGGGGAAACACACACTTTGACTAGGTGAAGACCATAAGAAAGACCCACAAACATTTGCATGCTTCTAAAACTATAAGAATTATTGTGAGGATTCTGACATAAGGCCCAAAATAATGAGATAGGGGAAAGTACATATTTTAAAAATAAATAGATTTCAACTAAATTAAATATGAATAAAATTAATTAGGCATGCCAAAAAATATAATCAAAATAAGTGTGCAACAAAGTTTTCCAAATTCAAAGGTAGGGCATTCACATAAGGATTTTATACTCTTAAATTTTAATATTGTAGGATCCTATCATAGGAGTATGAATATGAAATTGTAAATATGCATCCAAGAGTGATAATGACCTCACACAAAAATATGAAATAGATTGACTATAGAGGTAGAAATTTTGGGGGGCATTCTAGAGAATTATAAAGTATTGGGAGTTCTCTAGCCAGCTAACAAACAAGCCCAAAAATTAATTAATGATTGTGTTTATCTACTATAATATCTTATTTCCTCACTTTGATCAACATGTTGTGAGATGTGTAATGTGTATAAATTATTCTCCTTTCCCTAGAATGGAAATAATATCTAAACGTAATGAAAACAATGTGAGCTTTTAGAGCCCAGTGTAAACTAGATGACTAGAAAACTATCTTGGTATTATTTGTGCCACCAAATGGTGGAAACAACTAAAAATAAAAATAATGTCAAAAATATTAAGTTGTATAAATGTTAACATTTTAGTATATATCAAAGCCTAGGTCATGCCCCAAAATTGTTTAGTGAGAAAAGAAAGCTTCAATGATGAAAAATGCTCTAATGATTGCATGATTTCTCTAGAATATCTTTAAGTGCTCAATAGAATCTCTATAAATGATAATAATAGCTAGTATACCTCTTGTTGTTAATTAATTATAATATTTATTTATTTATTTATATAAAATTGAATTTAAATTAAGACTTTATTAATATGCAAATTGACATCCAATTACTAGAAGGTCTTAAGTACCAAGGGATGCTCTAATGAAGGTTTCAAGTACCAAGGAATTTTTTTTTTTACTTTTGATGTTTTGAGTTTTATCTTTAACCCCTCTTAAAGAACCTAACTAATAAATTTATCCTCTCGAGGGCCATGATTACTAAATTATTGAAGAGTTTTATAAATTAAATCTTTGCATAAAAATAATGGATGAATTTAAACTTGAAAATGAAAACAAAAAATGTATGGCTAGTAGGCCTAGTGCAGTGGTAGGGCTTGGGGCCTACCACCTAGTTACCCTAGGTTCAAGTCATGATGTGGTTCCCCATCAAGTCTCCTACATCTTACCCAATCAGAAAAAAGTGACAAATAAAATGAAAAAATGTTTTCCTATAAATATCTTAAATATTTAATTTTAGTGTTGAATATTGATTAACCAAAAATGTAAAATTTAAAGTATTGAATATTAAGTAGCTAGAAATGTATAATTTGGTTGATTTTTCAACTAGAAGAGTTCCTCTTTCAGACCAAATCTCATCATATATGTTTATCATCAAAAAATATTATATTATGGATATTTTACTTACCTAAAAAATTTATCACAAGTATTAAGATGTTCCTCACTTTATTGATGCTTGCATTCAGTAGTAGTACTCATTCAATTTTTTCTTAAGATTGTTATCAGATAGATCCTCTCACAAGTGCTAAAATCACCAATGTTCATCAATTAGTCTTCAATTCAAATTTAGGCCTCCATAAAAAGATAAGATTCTAGTACATGGGACTAAAAGTACAATAAAAATTTAATCCTTAAATGGAAGCATGGGTCATCTCCTCTACCTCTTATAAAGGCTTTTTGTAATTACAAGAATCCTAGGGGAAACCCACAAACTTATTGTAGACCTTACATCAAAAAATGATGTGTTTGATAAAATTTATCATGGATTTGGGTATCTCATATTCACATCAAAGGAGAAAATTAAATCTTTTGAGTTGTACCTTGAGTATCTTCCATTCATATAGTCAATATAAATCGGATGCCTTGAAATGAAACTAGTTGTTTGTGATATTTTTGTGTTGGATGGTTTGGATAAAATAGGTATGGCTACAAAATCATCAACATATATTTTTTTATTACAATGAAACACTTAATATTTATGCCAAGCCTAGTGAGGGTGAGCACCTTAAGTAGTCGACGTGTTCACATTTCTAGCTGACATGTATATGGGGCCCACCAAATTATTCAATGTCCAACTATCACAATTGGGCTAGCATCTATTAATAACATGTTAAGGAAAACTACAATGGCTAATGCAAATAAAAATGATTAAAAAAAATAATGATTAAAGAAAATGATAATGGTTAAGCCAAAAACTAGGAGTTAAGCTAAAAACTAGTTTAAAAAAATATATATCCATTAAACACTGACTTGTTACATGCATGCCTTTCCCTTGTTCAAACAATATACTAGTTCTAATTTGCCATTAAACTATTCATTTTTTCCCTATGCAGGAACCCATTCACCATTACCTAATTTTAGAAGCACATACTATAGGATCATCCTTGGGGAGGAATTTTATTATACATGTTGGTTAGCTCAATGAATTAAA
This sequence comes from Torreya grandis, assembly GCA_037957365.1. Classification (NCBI taxonomy): domain Eukaryota; kingdom Viridiplantae; phylum Streptophyta; class Pinopsida; order Cupressales; family Taxaceae; genus Torreya; species Torreya grandis. The sequence continues at coordinate 1,496,283 of JARHVA010003771.1, read as the reverse complement.
TTATTTCAATTATTGAATATCCAACTCTTGTACATAATATCAATTTATCATATAAGAAGGGCATATATATTTAGTTATCATAAAACATTTAGGTTTGTTTTATGTTGACTGTATTGTTGAATAATTTAAATAACCAATGATTAGTTAGGTAATAATCATTCATTCAAGTCATAGTTTATTTAATAGTTTGTGTAATCAGGATATGATACATAGAATTTAGTGAATGCATATGAACTAAACGCATAGTCATTATTGGATGTAATACATAGAATATAGTGGACGCATATGAATTAAACATATAGTCATTGTTGGAATTTGATTGTTTGGAAATTTTGACCTATGTTCTATTCACTAACCATGTATGTACACTTAGGTTATGAATCCTATTAGATATACTTCAATGCATCTTAATTGAAACATTCCATTGATTTTATACTTGATTATACTAGTATAATGCCCTATGTACTAATGCCCTATTATAATACTTACTAATGACCTATTTATTTTATACTTGATTGTATTGGTATAATTACCTATTATAATTCCCTATGTACTAATGCCCTATTCTATGATGTAGAGTATAGGAGTGTGATTTTTGTGTGAAATAGTAACTAGCATTGAATGAAATATTTGTTCAATAAATTATATATAGAATATCCTAATTGTAAAAACTATTCAATAAATTATGTATTTATTGAATAATTATGCCCTAAATATTCAGTAATTCCTTCAATTAGTCAATAATTAAGTAAACATAAAACAAACTATTCCCTAACTAATCCTTAATTCCCTCAAGCAATCGACAATATAGGCTATATAATACTCAGTTATTTAGTGATAATTATGCTAATGTGAAGGATGGGCATGTATAATTATTTCTTGTGGCATTGAAAAACACTTATTGTGTCTATTTTCATTGATAACTCAATCAAGTTATTAATATAGGTATCATGGAAAATTATTGACTATATTGTTGACTACTTGAACCTAATGGTATGCTTATTTGGGAAGGATTTTAGGATCTTACCCTATTATGTGCTTAAATGTGGATTTATCTTTTACGACTGAGCTCATTTTGAGGGTGGCTATAAATATTCCCTTAAATGGTGATATCAATGGATGTTTATAATGTTTAATTTTTTGTTGCTAAGGGAAAGAGTGACACATAGGTGGTGGATAACTTAATACCATGTTTTCATAATGTTAAGTTTATCTTAACTTAGTACTTAGTATAAATGTTTCTTGTGAGTTGAAAAACACTTATGTTTTTTTTGTTGATAACTCTATCAAGTTAATAATAGAATGTTCATGGAAACCCATTGACTATATTGTTGACTTCTTGAACTAACAATATGATTATTTGGGAATGATTTTAGAATCTTAACCTTGTTATGTGCTTAAACGTGCATCTATATTTTATGACTAAGATCATGATGAGGGTATTTATAACTATTTCCTTAAATAGTGATATGAATTTAACATTTATAATGTTAAATTTCTTGTTGATAACAAAAATAGTGACATAGGTGGTGGATAATTTAGTACTATGTTTCTCTCAATGTTATGTTTCTCTTAGATTAGTTCTCATTATATGTGTTTCTTGTGAGCTTTCAAAACACTTATTGTTTATATTTGTGTTCATAAGTCTATCAAGTTAATAAGATAAGGATCATAGAAACCCATTGAATTTAATTTTGACTACTTGAACTTGACAATATTCTTATTTGGGAATGATTTTAGGATTTTACCATGTTTTGTGATTAAACATGCATCTACTGTTATAACTAAGCTCATGTTGAGGGTGGTTATAACTATTCCCTTAAATGGTGACTTCAATGGATGTTTATAATATTTAATTTCTTGTTGTTAATGGAAAGAGTGACATAGGAGGTGGATAACTTAGTACTATTTTTCTCTCGATTTTATTTTTCTCTTAACTTAGTACTCAGTATAGGTGTTTTTTTGTGAGCTTGAAAAAAACTTATTGTGTTCATCTTTATTGATAAATCTATCTATTTAGTAATAGAAGGATCATGTAAATCCATTGACTATATTTTTGGCTGATTTAACCTATTGGTATGATAATTTTGGAATTATTTTAGGATATTAACATGTTATGTCTTTAAACATGCATCTATCTTTTACGGATTAGCTTATGTCGAGGGTGGTTATAACTATTCCCTTAAATGGTGATATGAATGGATGTTTCTAATGTTTAATTTCATATTTTTAATGGAAAGAGTGTCATAGGTGGTGTATATCTTGGTATTATGTTTCTCTCAATGTTATTTTTCTCTTAACTTAGTAATTGGTATAAATGTTTATTTTAAGCTTGAAAAACACTTATTATGTTCATTTTTGTTGATAAATCTATCAAGTTAATAATATAAGGATCATGGAAACCCATTGATTGTATTCATGACTTCTTGATGGAATTAATGTTTTGGGGGTAGATTTAGAGTTTTATGTGAATAGTGTTTATCTATGATAACTAATATGCATGAGATGTGAGGATTTTGATGGTATACCCTATTGGGTTGCTATCACTCAATTTATTTATTTATTTTTGAAATTACTGTAAATATAAGAATTTAGGGAGATAATTATTCATTACCCTAGTATAGTTGGCATTTGAAATTTTTAATTAGTAGCCTTATATGCAATCTGTTAATGTAATGCATGGTAAAGATGCACATTTTTAGTTTTTTTTCTCGCACTCTCTAAGGATAACCTTTTTAGAGTGTTAAGGTTAGGGTGTGCCAACTTACTTTCATTAAACTGAGATGATTATATGAATACTGAAGATGCTTATTTTTTCTAGTTTTTTTTCCATAGGATTATGGACAACATATATGAATTGTGTATAGTTGTTTGCTATGATACAAGAAATGTGTGTTTCAAATATGTGTATATTGTTTATGGTCTATGGAAAGAAATGATAACCTTTATTTCTACTCTAAATACTAATGTTAGAAAATTGAACATTTCATACTATGTAACTCGTCTTTATGGTCTTGTGACTCTTTTTTTATTGGAATGTAGATAATGTGGTTGTTCAAATAAATTCTAAAATAATGTGTACCTAAATTTTTATTACAATTTGTGTAGGAGACAAGAAATTGACCACACTTAATAGATAGTAAATGTCACTTGTGTGTTAGTTTTTTGATGTAAAGATTAAATATGTATAGGATGTTGGTGATGTGAAATCAATGGTGAGGTGGGGTAAGTCAAGTAGTGGTGGTACTTCATCCAATGGTACTAGTGTGGTTTCACCATTATGTAGTTATAAGACACTATTAATGAGCCTATTTTTCCACTTTTTGAGACATATTTGAATATGAATGATGAAAAACATACATCATCATTAGAACTATGACCATGACATGTTTCTAATGATACCAAATTAGAGATTTTGAGATGCCAAACATGCAAATATATTTTAGATATTATGGGGGATTAGGAGGGCATACTTGTTAATTTATGGCAACTATTTTTCTTTATTTTTGGTATTGCCATTATATGTGTTATGTGTATGATCTTAGGGTATTTCATGGGGAGTGGGAAGTAGTAAAATATTGTATGTAGAATAAATGAAATGAGGGTTCTCTCTTGGTAGAGATTACTTAACATGTGAATTTGTAATCTATTTTTTAAATGAATGAAACTTTAGTTGTGCTCTTGAAAGTTTTTTTTTGGATAGTTAAATGTTACAAGTGATATTATTATTTCTCATTACATGCGATTAAGATAATAATGCGTGAAAATCTCAATTGATGATAATTATTTCATCATGACCAAGTGTTTTCATTGGTAAACAATTCGCTCATGTAACTTTCTTAAGGATGGGCTTTGTATCAAGGATGCAATCACTTAGCACATAAATCTTGGAAGTATTACTTTGCACATTTTGTAAAATACCCAATTTGGGCTTAACTCTCTCATTGCAAAACCCATTAAGAGTGTCAACTAGATATATTATGATTTGATGTTTTTTTATAGATTTTATATTACCATTGACAATAAATTTACAACATAAATAAAATATAACTTATCTTTACAATAAAATCATCCATGCTAAATATCTCATGTGTTAGTTTGTGCAAGGAAGTTGTTAAATGGTCTTTATAATGATTACATTACATGATTTTAGGAAAACATATCAATGCATATGTTTGGCAATTGTTATTTATTTTTCATACATTTGTATATGGTTACCATTTCCCCTTGTTTATCAATGTTAATTGTTTATCAATGTTTCTTGTTTATGAGTTTTAATTGCTTATCAATTCCCCTTATATATTCATAAATTAATTAGTCTATTTTTTTTTATTTCTCACTTAATAGATGGCATCTATGTGGAAGAGATTATTATCTCTTATACTGAAAACTACACATCTTGGGGAGTTCACTTCCAATGAATTGGAGTGGAATAGGGTGAAGAATAATTTGGGTAATGATAAAGATATTGTTGCTTGGATACAAAGAGATTATTATATGTTAAATGTAAGAGGTTGGTGTGTCCCACTACATTTTATATTAATCATAGTACCTTCAATCATGTGCCATATGACTTGTAAAAATTTAGGATTGATATATCTCTCTAATACATATTGTGGGCATTGTGTCATGTAATATTTTTTTTTTAAAAATACAAATTGGTCTTTTTTAATATTCTAATTTATGTATATAATATATAAATATTGGCATGCATATGGACTCAAAGATTATAGGGCTGAAGATGATACACATTATTAAATTTCAAATGTTATAAAGGTTGGTATTTAAAACTAACCTGGCCATATTAAGCATTTACATCATGGATGCCAATGTCATTTTTCTATGTGTGAAAATGAAGATGTAAGAATAAGATTTGATTACATGTAACAACATGGTCCATATGGACTAGTGTGGCATTGTTTACCATGGGAAAGAGATCAATGACTTTAGGGGTAGTTATTATACTTTGCCTCCATTTATTAGTGATGCATTCAAGGATTAGGTGGAGAGGTGGTTATTGTTGGGCCTGACCCCTTAACTTATTCACAAAAAGAATTTGACACGGTATATGAAAAACATACACTATTCAAAGGTCAAATGGAGAGGGATGATTTCATGACTAAATATGACATATGTAATATTTAGATAAGGATGAAGGAATAAAAATACAAATTTGATCCTAGTTATGTGTATAGTGTTCAAAAACTTGTCACAAACAATCTTGAAAAAGTATTTGTGTATGAAGAATATGAAAAAACAAGAATGGAGGAGCAACCCTTTTTCTTAGGCCTTTAACTTCTTTAACAATGTCATTGGATGTTTAAGTATGCAAAAAATAGTATAATTTAGATGGAATCCATGTATGGGATAAATGAGTAGAAGGTACTTGAGAAACTTCAAATTTGAAACTTCACACCTATTATTGTATAAGACTTATGTTTTTTTTTATTAGTTCATGTTATACATGATTATTTTATTTGATAGTATGCATAATAGAATTCATGTTGCATGGGTGTTTATGTCAAAGATACTATTTTAGACCTGAAATCATGGATGCATAAGCTAGTGGTTAGTGTACATTAGCACATGTTGGAATGGAAACCAAATGGTTTCATGGTGGATGATGCTCATGCTGAAATTGTTGCTATTAGGTGATTTGATCCCATGTCTATTATAAATTTTTCTTGTTTTCATTGAAAAAATTATTTATTTGTTAATTTTTCTATGTTTACTTTTTCATTACATGTTTGGGGAGGTGTTTCAAAGCAAGGTATACCTCTGTAGTTGGCATGTGGGGAGAAAGTGGCTAAAAAATTTGATTTCAAAGGTCAATGATGTTGAGACAAGGAAGGCAATGTTTAAAGGCCTGGGTGAAATAATACATAAGTCTCCTACTAAAGAGTCAAGAGTTTATGACATAAATCTATTCATGAAATAGTATATGGATAAATAATCATTCATCAACTATTATAAATATCAAAGTTTACATCGTATTGGCATGTAGACATGATGTTTACATACAATGCCACATGCAGGTCAAGAGATAAATGTTTCCATAGAAGTATATCACTCCCATTTGAATCACACTTTTATCAATGAAATCATAGTTTCATGCCATCAAAGAGTGGATTGGTTGGTGAATAAGTTGGTGTCCATTATGTTTATGTATTACTAGTGGAGCCAAATATGCAAGGAGAATAGGTTTTATAAAAAATTAAATACTAGTAAATTAGAGAACAAGTCATGGATGAAATAACAAAGAATATCTGATGGTGATGTGATATTTAGTAAAATTGACGTTGATGTGGCATGGGTGAGAAGCAAAAATAAATAAATATTTTTTACAAGGTTATAATGGGGAATTAGTAATTTGTAATATTGGAATGCATGTGGTCAACCCAAGGCCATGTGTGCAAGCACATGTTTAAAATTGGTGAATTAAGAAATAAATTTGGTAAGGAATTTTATTGAAGAAGTAATGTTAATGCCCATGTAACTATTATTTATGTTTTAATTCTTATCTATTCTTATTTTGTTAAATTTATAAATAATTTTCATGGATTTTCATATAGTTATTGACAAGAATAAATTTATTTTTTGTTTATGATGATGCCAATAACAATTTTGATGGCCTTTCCCATGGTAATGTTTTAGATGTTATTGTAAATGAAAATATTTTTGGTGATGTCGATGATCCAAATGAACCACAAATTCTTAGGGTCTATGGATTTCTAGAAAAAATGTTTCTCACACTTCTATTTGATAGGATAAATATTAATTTCCTTGAGAAGATTGTTAAATATGGTTACAATAGGTTTTAAGAAATGTCAATTTTTAATAATGGTAAAGTGATTCATCCCCATGCACAACCTTTTCAGCATGTAGAATATGGATACAAGACTAGTCTATGATGTTCAAGATTTTTTTTTGGATAATATGGTAATCCATAGGATTGCACCACCAATAAATGAGCATGCCCAATACCATTTTAAACATAAAGAGTGATAAAAGTGTGTTAATTTCAAGATGAATTTGATAGATCATCTATAAAAGGTGTGAACCAGCAATATTTTCTATGATGAATGATCTATGTATGTTTAACTTAAGTTACTTGGTTGTTTTTTATTTGTAATGAGATATTATATGTCTTAAAAAAATAATCCTTGAAAATTTAAATTTTGGACATGTGGAAAAACATTAAAATTGATTGACATATACAAGTTTGTAAATATTCACAACTGATTTCATTATTTTTTTGTTCTTTGAAAGTATTTATTTAACTAATTAGACACACATTATGTTAGGAAAATTTTCAAATTTCACATTCTTGTGAGGCATGCATATTCACATTTTAAAATTTTTGCAAACTATAATAACTAAAAAGTTACCAACTATAATGAAATGAATCATATATATTCAAAAGTCAACAACTATAGTGGAATGAACCATAGTAAAGGAACATACAAATTATGATCATTGTTACCAACATTAGAGTGAGGAAGCATGAATGCAATGGGAGTTTTGTTGGAAAAGTCATAAGATGGATTGCAAAGTTTGTCCACACTCTGATCTCTTCCTCATAAAGTTTATTTTGTATTACATTATTATATGCTTTGCTTCCAAATAAATATCACTATCACTAATAACAACTTCATATAATCCCAATGATGCAATTTGATCCTTGAGCCACATATTAGCCTATAATTTTTCTTTCCTTAAACCTTCAATACTAATATTTAACTCCTTATTTTCATTTGTGAGAGATGATATTGTTTTACTCATTTCTTCAAGGTGTCCTCCCTTTATTTTCTAACCTTTTCCCATTGCTTTCATACATCCAAATTGGTCTTAAAATGCCTTTGTTCACATTATCTAAGATCATCATCCACCTTTACATTTATTTGTTCAATACTTTTAGATTGGTCCATAAAGTTTCTTGTGGGAGTGGGATTGGGCTTAGTGGATGCTATATAGAAGAAAAACCATGGATATTTCATAAGCATATGATACTAACAAAATAAATAGACATCTAGTCCTATGAAGGGATGCCACTTGAAGTCTAATTTTTAGGATCACCACTTGCACTCCAAATGTCAATTTGTTTCCTCTTGACAAGTTCAGTGGTTCCTTTCCTTTTACATTTTTTTCCATTACTAAACAAACAAACAAAATTTAATATAATGAGATACAATTTTATTGGTTCATTTCCTTTTGTAGTAAAATGGAAAACAATAGATCATTAGACAAAATGTAAATGGTATTATATAGACAAGAACGGTGCAAGGTATTATACAGACTATAATAAGATGGGAAATAGTAAACCACTACACAAAATGTAAAGGGTATTATATAGAAAGGCAGGATACTAGGCATTATATATATTTTAATAATATGGACAACAATATACCATTATACAGATTAATGGTTCATTGGTTCTTTTCCTTTATGCATCAATATGGAAAACATTAGACTATTACACATAATGTAAATGGATTTATACATACAAGAAATATGTAATGAATTATACATACTACAATAATATGGACAATAGTATACCATTAAACCTAATGTATAGGGTATTATATAGTCAAGAAATATGTAGGGCATTATATAGACTTTAATAATATGGATAATAAAATACCATTATATAGACTAATGGTTCATTGGATCCTTTTCTTTATGTAACAAGATGGATAATGGTAGACCATTACATAGATTTCAAATAGAAAATAAAGATGTAGGGCATTATACAAACTGTAATAAAGGGTTTTATATAAGTAGTG
>JARHVA010003771.1:1367500-1482500 GCA_037957365.1 Torreya grandis | reverse complement strand
TTGGATTCATAAAAATGTTCTTATTTGTTAACGTAATTTTCCTATGTTTATGCTTTTTATACAATTATTACTAAAAATTCCATTCCACAAACCTCCATTGTCTTATCTTAATTAGATTCCTTGTTTCTTGATGGTCTATAATGGGAGGTAAAATGTGAATTTTAGCATGGTGTGAATTGAACTATGGTTTTAACCATAAATTTGTCTCACCTTCGTACAATGCAAGACATTGTGGATAAATACAATAAATTTTTTTCACTTATCCAAACTCCTAAATAATCTTGTAGCTATGCTCTTCATACTCAAATATAATGTAAACACATTAAAGCATTTAAATTAAATAATCATATCTAATTTAAAATTAATAAGATATACATCTAAATTCAAAATAAAATAACATGGTATAATTACCCTTTTACATTGAAAAGATCATGTCATCTCATTGCAGAAATCCTTCGACAGCTAAAATTCCACATTGTCCTCATGCTCACATGAAACATGTGAGTTTTATTCTTTCTTGGAGATGATAATATGTTCCTATACAATTAAAAACAAAAAAATATCACAATCCTATTTCATACACTTTTAAAAAGTCACAATTCTACACATTCTACCTTGTCCTTCTAAGGATGCTTGTGTTAACCCAAAGAGGTTTAATAGGTAATTCAATCTATTCTTTTATTCTTCCTATGAAGGAGAATAATGGGTGTCTATGTAGGTAAAAGTAAGAAAACAATATCAAAATCCTATTTTATATGAATTAAAAAACCACATACAAATCCCAACATATTACATTATCCTTCTAAGGATGCACATGTGCACCTAAAGATGTGGAAGACGTCATTAATTCCATTTTTTTTCTCTTCCTATAAGGGAGGATAATCAATGCCTATGCAAGTAAAATAAATAAAAAAAATTAGAATCATGTTTCATATGACTTAAAAATTCATTAAAATCTGCACATATTACATTGTCTTTCCATGGATGATCATACCCATGCGAATAGGTTGTAGATGTTATGAATTCCATTCTTTTGTTCTTCCTATGAGGAAGGGTAAGAAATTCCTATGTAGGTAAAAACAATAAAATAATATCATAATCTTTTTTCATACAATTTTTAAAAAAAATACTCACAAATTATATCATATTACCTTCTCATTCTAACTATGTGTGCACGAGGAAAGGTTGATGATGAATCCTTTTCCTGCTCATAATTTTGAAATTCCTCATCCTCCAAAAAAATAGGTGTGCACCCCTCCTCACTACCAATGTTTACCTAAAAAATAAGTGAAACAATTAGAAATCTCAAATAGGTATACAATAAGATATACGTGTGGATTGAAAAAAATAATAACATGAAAGAATTAAACTTGTATCACATGAGTCATTTGTAACATCTTAATATGGATCATCCTCATCTTATGATGAAATAAATGATTTGTTTCTTCTTTAGAGATAATAATAGGTTCATTTTCAAATAAAATAAAAATTCAATAATCACACTAAAGTTTCATACCAATTCCATAAACTCACAAACCCCACATATTACCTATCCCATATTACCTTTTTTTTTGGATGAATATGTCCATGTGTATGAAAGAGGATGCAAAGCACAATTTCATCCATTTGATTCTCATTTTCTCCCTGTGAATGGGATAAGTTCACCCCTCCTCCCTACCATTATTCCCTTATAAAATTAATTCATTATTTATAATCCAAAATTATAATTGAACAAAATAATATTAATATTTGAATATAACAAATTAATAAAAACTTGCCACCTTCCTCATTTGTTCTCTTTTTTGTTGATGTTTTTAGAGGAACTTAGGGAAGCTTCTCTTAGGATTGGCATGGTTTTTGTGCTCCAAATTTTCATTAAAAGGTTGAAAAACAAATGAACCATTGAAAAATTTAAATCATTATTGATCACAAGAATATAATGGATAAAATTTGAATACCAAAAATTCACAAGACTAATATTTTCAACTAGAGGAGGCTAAGGTCTAGGTTTAGAAACATTAACATATTACATTGGCTAAAAACCACCAAGGATTATCTGTATCCAGGTTTAAATCATAAATGATAAATGGTTAGCATTGTGTATAACTTATAATAACTTAAATAATTAAACAAAGTAACCTAAAACCAATCAATATTTTCAGATTACCAAATCAGTGTCATTTAGTTCAACTAACGTGTCTTTAATTATTTATGTTTGCATCTCTTCTAATTCATCAGATGATTATCCAAATATATAAATATTCTTCATTCCTCATTTAGTTGTTCCATGTAACTTTATTAGAGACAATTCAACTATCAATGAGTGAAGGCTCTCAAAAGGATTACAACCATGGTTTTTGTTAGGAATAGTTTTAGAACCAACATATAAGACAACATACACAACATTTCATAGACATTATATTAGATAAATGTATACTAATGAAAATATAATTATAATAATAAAATATCCCTACACTCATGTATAGAGAATAAAATAAAACTACATTTGTTTATATACATTCCCTATTTATGAAAGGGATAAAATTTAGTGTGTTATCAATATGCATTATCTAGGATTAAATGTAGTGTACTATATGCCCAATTTATATATTTAAGTATTTAAAACCCCATTATAAAAACATTTTATATCATGATTGATCAATTAAAATAAAACATACTTACTTGGAGCTGCATTGTTCTTCTTCATTTCTTCTACCATGACCAAAGAAGCAATGCATGAAAATCTAGTCAAGATGGAGTGTATGTGGACTAAGGACATTTGTATCTACTAATTGACAACACTATTTAATCTTCCTTACACAACCTTTAGAATTAGGAGGTAAATAGTCAAGATATCATACTTTTTCAATCATTGTCTCCAGTCAAGAAAATATATCATATGATTGTCAAATGGATGTCAAAAATAAGGTTAAAACTATATTATGGTGGTAAAATAGAAAAAAATTGAAATCTCACACTATTACCTCCACCACCACTGTGGATGCAATCATATGTTACATAAAGTGATCCCAAAACATGACATAATATACTTAGTTTTTAAAATAAAAAGAATAATATTTAAATTAAAATTGTCTATCAATTTTAGTGAAAAAGAATACAATGTTACACACTATACATTATAAAAGTCTAAATATAGTACAATAAATGTTTAAAACATAAAATGTTGTCCATATTGAACGTATTAATTTTAAAAAATTATTTTGCATTTCATTGGTTGCTCTTCTAAAAATGTAAAGGTTGTACCCTTCTTAGATGTTAAACTGATATTATGTTAAACATAGTTAGAGATTCAACAATGTAGATAACACAATTCATTATAGGTAACAACCCAATATAGTAAAATTCCTCATATGAAATGCACCAATGAATATGACACTCACTTATGAAACATTGTAATGGCACAAAAGCTCATGCAGAGGTCAAAAATAAATAAGGTAAAGGAAAATAAAAAATAGAATAGGGGAAAGACATGCAAGTAATTGAGGATGTAACAAGTGGGGCACATCATTAGAGGGATAATATGGAAATATAATGGATGGAGGGGAGGGACCCTCATAATATCCAATAGGCATGTATATTTCATTGTGATAGCTGAACCCCACATGCCTGTTGGATACTCCATCTATTTTTGGAATATCTTGTAAGCACGTAGAGGTCATGTTAATAGTTGATGTCTATGTGCCTATTGGATACTTTGTATACCCTCAGAGTATCCAATAGGAATGTGGAGGTCACATTTATATTTGACCTCTATTTTCCTACTCCATACTTCATCTACACTTGGACTATCTAATAGGCACGTGGAGGTCATGCTAACAATTAACATACATGTGCCTATTAGATACTTTATCTAACCTCCCCTCTATCCATTTTATTGGCCTATTAGCCATAAGATGATGGGCCCCACTTCTTACATCTTTGATTTTGAGCATAAAAATTTGGTAAGTTTAGCATGATCTCAGAATCAAAGATGTAATAAGTGGGTCCCATTGATGGATAGATGAGGAATAACTTAATGAATTAATGAGAAATGATAATCTAAGGTTAACATTTAATTTTACTTCATCCCTAACAGTTTCTTTAACCATTTTCATTTTACTTAACACCATCTTTTTTGATGTTAACTAAGCCGCATTTCCATTTATCATTAGTTCATCACTTGTATTAACTCCTTACCCCTTTGTCAATAGGCCCCACTTATTACATCCTAGATTATGAGCTCATGTGGAACATACTTACTAGTGTAATAGTAAATGAGAAATGGAATAGGGGAAAGGAATGAAGTAAAAATTAAATACTCAATGAATATTAAGATTTAATTTTTAACTATCATTTGGCTTAACATCAAACATTTGGACTAACTACTATCATTTGCCTTAACCATTGTTGTTTGCCTTAACCATAGGCTTTTTCTTAACCTTGATTGTCACATTGGATGTTCTTAATATTTACGATCATAATAGAAGATATAAAAATTTGGGTCCATCATCAGAGGGAAAATGGGAAAAAAAAATGGATAGAGGGGAGGGACCCTTGATGGAGTATATAGTAGACATGTAAAGGTCACACTAATAATTTATCTCCACATGACTATTGGATACTCCATCTACCCTAAGAGTATCTAGTATACATATAGAGGTCATGTTAAAAATTAACCTCCACATGTTTTCTTGATAATCCATCTACCTTCAGAGTATCTAATAGGCATGTGGAGGTCACACTGACATTTAACCTCCATGTGCCAATTGGATACTTTATATACCCTCAAAGTATCCATTAGTCATATGGAGATCACACTAACATGTGACCTACATATTCATATTGGATACTTTGTCTACCCTCCCCTCCATTCATTCCATTGCCCATTATCCATTCGATGATGGGCCCCACTTCTTACATCCTCAATTTTGAATGTAACTAGATAGTACATTTAGCATGAGCTCAAAATTGATGATGTAAAATATGGGGCCCATCGATGGAATGATAACAAGTAAGCAATGAGATGACAATAAATAAAATATTTAATCATCATTAACCATTTTTTTTACCTAATGTGTTGTTAACGGATGTTATCCCAACTATGAGCACTAGATGTTAACTAATTTGGTGGGCCCCACAGACATGTTAGTTGGAAATGTGAATGTACCAGCTATTTAAGGCATTGCTAATACATTAACGTGAGCTCAAAATCAAGGATGTAATAAGTGGGGCCCATCAATGGAGGGATAATAGGTTAATGTAAGTAATATAATGATGATAAACATATTATTAAATCAACATTTTTATATCTCTTGCCCCTCCACAAAAGATAAGGTTTTTAACTAGCTAATAGGATAACAAAATAGATGGAGAACTGGTAGATAAAATAACTATAGGGGACATGGAAGTCAAATTATAGCATGATAACCCATGCTAAATGTGTCATCTGGTTACACTCATAATAGCGGATCTAATAATTAATACAAACCAAATAATTTGAGTGTTGAATGTAACCAATTCAAAAGTTTAGAATGGATGGTCACATTGGAAATTGATGTCCACATCCTTCTTAGTTAATTCATATACCAAAAATACATCTACCTGATTTATTTTTAACATAAACAATAACAAATAAAGCCTTTTATAATATACTTTATTTACAATATAATGCTTTCTCACTAACTATAACTAGCTTGTACATTTGGTGTAGACCTCCATGTTGGATCTTTAACCCTAGTTGGTTGAGATAATTAAAATTTGACCTCATTTGAATGCATTATTCTCCCTAACCATAAAAGTTAAAATTTAGACAAGTTACAACCAATTTAGGATGTTCCATTTTGATGTCTAAAAGAGCTCATGCCCATTACCATATCACAATCAACAATAAGGAGCATGATATTTAACTAATTATACCTTATCCTAGCTATGGTCAATGTCGATATAATTTCATTATTTCATTGCCTTATTCCCTATAATATAATACATGAAATGAATGTCTTTACATTACATGCTTAAGTAGTTTGATTATGTGATATATGATTGTTTAAACTTAATGATTGTCTTTACCTTGAATGCTTAAGTATTTTAATGGATTTTATGTGCTACATAACTTTTATCAAGAAGTCAATAATAAATTCAACATAACACAACCCAAATTAAAAAACTAATCATAGTTAGGCCTACCAAGTTCTCAAATAAAAAATCTAGAGAGGCCTTAGCAAAGAACAAATAAGATTGACACATGGTTCAATATTATCTAAGTGTTTAAAATTAATTAATACAATATGGGTCAAAATTCTCAAATCATTTGAACTATTTTATATCATAAGCCTGATTACATTGGTGTTCAACTTTAAAACTTTAGTACAAGTGTCATGTGAGTGTGGCTGATAATGAAGTGTAATGGGGGTTCATGAACCCTAATGTGTCATGTTATGTTACATTCATATTCAAATGTTGATTATGCATGTCCCCTTGAAAATTCATTATTATAAAGTGGAATAATAATCATAAAGTGATCATGATAGAGACCCATGTGCTCCCTCCATAAGACATTATCTAGATTTACTCTTTTAAGCATTTCATCTTGATATATAGTCACACTATAAGATTATACAACTACACCATCAAAGGCACAAGGGTATTTATCCACTTTCTTGGAGGTAAGGTAAAACTTACAACCTTTACATTATTTTTAATGGTATACATAGATCAATTATTCATGTTCTTTCAAAAAAGGAGTATGTATATATATTCATTGCTTGTATAATACCCTTTATTGCAGTCTATACAATGCCTTAAATTCTAATTGTCTATATAATACCCTTTACATTATATACATAATTATAGAATATGCTACATATAAATGAATTTTAACTCTATACCTTTGTATTCTAGCTTTATACTATAAAGGAATTTGAATGTTTAGAATTTTGAACCTTGTTCTATTCACATTATTGTTCATCTTGCTACATAAATGAAAGGAACAAACAAACCATCAGTCTATATAATGGTCAATTCACATTGTTTTCCATCTTTCCACATCAATAAAAGGAACCAATGAGCTATCAGTTTGTATAATGGTTTGTTTTTTTCATTATCAATACTAAGTATTATCTTAAGCATTAGATATACCCTTCACATAAAAACTAAAATAATCAATCATGTTTCACAAAGGAAAGGAACCAATAAATGTATCCCATTATCTTAGAAAGAAAATTAAAGGGTATAATATAGTAGACCATTATACAAAATTTAAAGGTTATTATACAAAAAAGTAAAATGTAAGGCATTACACAAACTATAATAAGATGAACAAAACTATACCATTATACAAACTGATGGTTCATTGGCTCCATTCCTTTATGTATCAAGATCGAAAATAGTATACCATTATACAAAATTAAAGGATATTATACATAAAATCATAGCTTGGTGCATTCACATTTCCAGTTGACATGTCTATAGGGCCCATCTAAATTAGTCAAAATCTAGTTCTCATGATTGGGTTAACATGTATTAACAACATGTTAAGGCAAACAACAACCTGACTCATTGGATCCTTTCCTTTATGTATCAAGATGTAAAATAGTACACCATTATACATAATTTAAATGTATTATACATAAAAATTTTAGGGCATTATATAGATGGACAACAATAGACCATTATACAGACTTTAATAAGATGGACACCAATATACCATTATATAGATTGATGTTTCATATCAAAAATATATACTTAATACATATGTGGTGTCCATAATACTATACAAAAAATGAAAACATATAGAAAACCTAAGCATCTTCAAGATTAATATAATCATCTCATGTTAATGAAAATAAGTTGGCACACTATAACCTCAACACTTTGACAGTGTTATCCTTAGAGAGTGCAATCAAATAAAAAAATAAAAATGTGCATCTTTACCATACATTACATAAACATATTTCTCATAAGGCTACTGATGAAAAATTTAAAATGCAAACTTATACCGGGGTATTGAAGAATTGGCTCCTTAAACTATTATCTTTACTAAAACTCCAAAATTAAATAAATAAATTGAGTGATAGCAATCCAATAGGGTGTACCATCAAACACCTCACATCTCATGCATCTTACTTATCAAATATAAACACTAATCACACAAAAATCTAACTCTAGCCCTAAAACATTAATTCCTTAAAGCAGTCATGAATGCAATCAATGGGTTTCCATGATCCTTATATTATTAACATGATAGATTTATCAACAAAACCAAACACAATAAGTGTATTTACAATCTTAAAAGAAACATTTATATTAATTACTAAGTTAAGAGAAACATAACATTGAGAGAAACATATTACTAAGATATCCACCACTTATGTCACTCTATCCATTATCAAAATTAGACTAAACATTATAAATATCCATTCATATCACCATTGAAGGGAATAGCTATAACCACCCTCAGCATGAGCTTAGTCACAAAATATAGATGCATATTTAAGAACAAAAGAATGTAAGACCCTAAAATCATTATAAAAAAGCATACAATCAGGTTTGAGTAATCAATAATATATTCAATGGTTTCCATGAGCATTATATTATTAAATTGATTGAGTTATCAACAAAATTGAACATAATAAGTGTTTTGAAAGCCAATAATAAATAATTATACATGTCCATCCTTCACATTAGCAAAATTATCACTAGACAACTAAGGAGTATTATGTTGACTATATTGTTGAATTATTAAAGGAATCAATCATTATTTAGAGAACCATCAATTTTTTATGTTTACTATATTGTTGAATACTTAAATAAATTAATGATTAGTTAGGGAATAATCATTCATTCAACACATAATTTATTGAATAGTTTGTGTAATTAGAATATTATACATATAATGGGGTTCCAAATAATTATCTACCTAAATTATTATCTTTACTATAATTAAAAAAATCAATAAATAAATTGAGTGATAGCAACCAACATGGTGTACCATCAAATACCTCACATCTCATGCATCTTAATAATCATAGATAAACGCTATTCACAAAAAAATCCAACTCTACCCCCAAAACATTAATTCCTTCAAGAAATCATGAATACACTCAATGGGTATCCATGATCCTTGTATTATTAACTTGATAAATTTATCAACAAAAAAGAACACAATAAGTGTTTTTCAATCCCAAAAGAAACATTTATACTAATTAATAAGTTAAGAGAAACACAATACTAAGTTATCTACCACCCGTGTGTCACTCTTTCCATTATCAAAAGAAAACTAAAAATTGTAGACATCCATTCATATCACCATTTAAGGGAATGGTTATGACCACCCTCATCATGATCTCAGTCACAAAATATAGATGCATATTTAAGCACATAATAGGGTACAATCCTAAAATCATTCCCAAATAAGCATACGATCATGTTCAAGCATTCAATAATACATTATATTATAAACTTCATTGAGTTATCAACAAAAGTGAACATAATAAGTGTTTTACAATCCTACAATAAATAATTATACATGCCCATCCTTCACATTAACAAAATTATCACTAAAAAACTAAGTATTATGTTGATTGTATTATTGATTTCTTGAAGGAATTAATGATTAGTTAGGGCATAGTTTATTTTATGTTTACTATATTTTTGACTGCTTAAAGGAATTAATGAATAGTTAAGACATAATCATTCATTCAATTCATAAATTATTGAATAGTTTGTATAATTAGGATACGGTACATATAATTCACTAAACACATAATTCATTCAATTCGAGTTACTACTTTAAACATAACTCACACGTCTATACTCTACCTCCTAAAATAGGTAACTAGAACATAGAGAATTATAATAATTAGAATTATACAAGTACATTCAAGTATAAAATAAATAGGTCCTTTATAAGTATTAGAATAGGGAATTAGTACATAAGGAATTATGATAGTATAATCAAGTATAAAATTAGTGGAGTGTTTCAATATAAGTTACATTAAATTATAGTCAATAGGCTTCATTATCTGAGTGTACATACATGGTTATTAAATATACTAGGGGTGAAAATTAGAAACATTCAAATTCTTTTAGAGTATAAAGATAGAATGCAAAGGTATAGAGTTTAAATTCCTTTATATGTAGCATATAATAGACTGATTATGCATCAAATGAATTATGAATTTAATGAATGGTTGTAGGGTCTAGAAATATCACACATATCATAAGGGCACAACCTTTAAATAATAAAAATCAAGGAAAATGATAGAAATTATGCAAAAAATTATGGGGGAGATTAAATGTTTGTTATTACCTAGTTAAAACCCTATGCTCCCATATTAATTTCTTAAACTAAAGAGGGTACAAGAACTCACCTGGTGAAAACTGATTTGAACAAAGAATACAAATAAATTTTAGTAATGGTAATGAACATGACATCTACAACTATCGAGTAATGGTCATGAACATGATAAGGGAAACTATCCATTAGATCTAGCAAAGGGGATGTTAGAAAATATCACAAAGGGGTGTGAGATTCAAAAATGATGAAAATGATAGGGGTCAATGTCTAATCCCAAATTATTATATGTGACTACATCAATGGGGCCCAATAGTTCCTTTATAATCATAGTTAAGGAAAAAATATATGGTTTATACAAACAATAATTGTTAAGGGAAAAGTGATAGAGAAGGGGGATATGACTAGCTGGTGGTCAATGTCCAACATAGTGGATGATACAAAATGCATTAGCTAGTTATGCTCAACATATTAAGGGTGTTACCTTAGTATTATATTCATACCAACATAAAATAATTGGGTACATGGATGGGGGAATATTCGACTACCAAAAGAAAAAAGAACAAATTACAAAAGATTAGGTCAGAATCCCCATTTGGGCCCAAAACTAATCCAACCTCAAAAACATAGCCTAAGGGGCCAATTTTAAAAGTCCACATTCATATGGTCAAATGGGATAATTGTAAATTCCATGTTGGATTTTATTTGAGATCATGGACTGTTATCTCTACAATAGATGTTTATGATGAAGAAAAGAGAAGATTTAAGAGTGTGATAGGTATTCACTTGAGATTTTTTTTTTAAGTTTTAGAGTTTATTAAATATTTATTTCATTACCAATCATTACATATGGTAAAATTATGAAGTGGTCTCATATCATACATATTATCTTATAGATCAAAAATAATTAACAAAGGTGAGCTTAACTATCACACACAAACATAGTGTGTGATGATGTCACGAGTCATTTTCAAAAAACTTATTGACTTTCCTTCATGGTAACATTTAAATGTCATTTATCCTCCATTTTTCACAAGTTATATGTCAAAAATTCATATTAAATTCCTTTCAACATCATGTTATCGAATCTTGCAATTCATTTTTATGTTTGAAAAAATACCACATATTATCAATCATTTTTGTTAAAAACTAGTGAACTAAATAATTATTTACCATTGTTTAGTGTTTAAACACACATAGTTTCTTAATATTCATTGTTTTTATTTTGATCATTGGTACTCATACCTAAAATATTTACAAAATGGAAGCATCCCCTTGTTCATCATCAAAAAACAAAGTGATATTACCGATATATATATTTTTAAATAATATTGCATGTACAATAGATTGAAAGCTTGAGAGGTATTTCAAATTTTATCATAGTCATATTCCTAAGTATTTTATCATCTCCATATTCTTAGGTATATCATAGTCAAGTTCATATAAATAAATTACACCAGAAAGCCTTCAACACCCTCATGTTAATAAACATTACATCAAAAAATTCAAAATGTTAGAGAATTTAATGTCTAAGTGGGCTTAATTGACCATTATCTTACCTTGGTAATTAATTAAATAATAATAATAATAATAATAATAATATATTATTATTATTATTATTATTATTATTATTAATATGAGGTGAAAATCTCATGAAAATAAATATTAAAGTTATATTTTTTAATACTTACCATTGATTTAAATGTCCTTCAAGATGGTTGGACCTATTGGTTATAATGGTCACCTCCCTTCATATTTCACTATAAATAGGGTTTTAACGCTATTTTGAAATATCATTGTCAATTATAAATTTATATATGTGTGAGACAAATATTTGGGCCTTGTGAAGATTGTCTAAGAAGTGAGAAGTGAGAAAGAGGATTATTGGGGTATTATTGTTTCTCAATATTGAATATAAACTACTATGGGTGTTTACCTCCATTATAGGTTTTCCCACCTACATTTTGTGTCATTTGTCATATGTGTTATATTTGTTTTACTTATTCATTTACACTCTAGATCTTGCATATACATTGTTTCATAGATGCTATCATGGAATCAGAGCCTAAGAGAGTGTAGAGGCTTGGTAAGATTTTTTTTGTTGATTTTAACTTTAAATTTTAAACCATATTCAATTTTTTTAGACCTGTGGAGGATTTATACGGCCTTGGATATAAATTATATGCTTTGAATCTCATTTAGGTTTCATTTTTTATCTTATAAAGGCTTGGATATTAATAGTTATAGCATATAGCCTCCACTCAAGAATTGAAGGACTCCATTCTATTGACCACTTTGTCATTTTTTTAAAACACAAGTAATTGGGGTGCCATTGTATGGCCTATGAAGGGAAAAATTATGATTATTTATTTATTCTAGCATTTTTTTGGGTGTTTCTCTAGTTTGAGGGGTTAGATAAGGATATTAAAGGATATAACTAAGCATAATAAGCTTAATGAATCTATTTTTAAATTTATCTCTCCCATATGGTGCATTTGTATGGCACCCATACCTGAAGAAACTCAAAAACATTTATTTTGGTTGATTTGATTGTTATTTATCCTCTTTGAGTGGTTATATCTCAACCATTTTGGATTACAAATGCTCCTAAAAAACTACTAAAGCCTTTTATTGAAGTTATGAAATTTTCTTCTCACTTGGGTGCTATTGTACATCCTATACACCAAAAATAGCATCAAAACTTAGTCTCCAGTCTAAAATATTCAATTTTGATTGCTATGAAGGCTTGATATTCATGTTTGGTGACTACAACAAATTTGAGACCCTCTAGTGGCTTATACAAATTCATGTGCATTTCCCTGCTACTAATTTTGTGCCATTATTTACCTAGAGCATGCCAATGACAAGTAATAGTTGTTTCAAATCATTTATTAAATACTTTTTATTATTAATTCCTTTATTTCCACATAGATTGTGGTTTCAACCTTTTTTGTCCAAAATTTTTGACCTAAAAATTATTAAAACTAATATTGATTTATTATTTAATTTCCATACACTATACATATGAAATTATATATCTTTTTATTAATATATATATATATATATATATATATATATATATATATATATATATATATATATATATATATTTTTCATGTAAGTTTTACACTAGGTTCTTAGAAGGGTTTGTGGTTTTCTTTTTCTTAAAGCTTGTAACTAGGGTGGTTCAGTGTTCAAAACCCCCTAAAAACAACTCTTTTTTGACTTAATTGAGTTAATTTTTAAAATTTAATTAATTTTGACTTCCATTTTCAGTTTACATGCCAACTTTCTCATGTGTAAAAACCCTAGACTTATTGACCTTGTTTTGGCATTTGACCTAATAAATATTTTGTCAAGCATAGTCATGTGACTAGTCATTTCCTAAGTTTTAGCACATTTTAGACACATTGGTGTGGTCCATTTTTTATTTTGAAGTCGTATATAATAATTTTTACACCTTTTTAATCATAGTTTTTTAACATTTGTTTTGTGTGTAACTCTTGTGAAACATAAATTAGTCTATTTTTACTTCAATTTCTCATATTGTTTATCATATATTTGAAAAAAATTTACTTCTTTATGATTGTTATTTGATTTACTATCAGATAAAGTTAAAATTCACATTAAACAAGGTTATTTTTTAATAACTCTTCTTACATTAGTGTATTTTTATGAACTTGTGACACCTTATTTTGTGGTAATATTTCACAAATTTTTTACTTTGTCTATCATTAATTTGAATAATTATTATTTGTTTACACTTGAAATTTATTTTATTTTAAATAGAGTATAAATTCACATTTAAAAAAGGTTCAAATTTAAGCTTTATCTAGTGTCATAGTGTCAAATTTTAAAGGAATCAATGGATTCTCCTAATTTTGTACTAGATAAATCACAAATACTTAATAGATCTAACTATAACATATAAAAAATTCATATTACTGTAAAATTAATAGTCCAAAAGTTGTGGAACATTGTCTTCGGGATTGAAAAAGACCCATTAGGATGGCATGTGACACATGAGATTTTAAATACATTTCAACATAAATCACAAGAATCCATGTTGATTATCTTATGAAGTGTTAAGGATGAATTTATACCCCACATTGGTAATCAAGGGTCTCTTAGTGATGCCTTATAAATCCTTGAGTATATTCATGAGAGCACTCATCTATTGAAGATTATTAAGTTGGTTCTTCAATTACTTACAACACCTATGAAAGGTGATAAAAAGGTTGTTAATTTTCTTTCTAAAATTAAGAATATAAAATTTTAGTTAAATGGTTGTAACTATAATTTGATTTAAGATAAATTGCTTTGTTTTATTATTCAACTTAAATTTCATGAAAAATTTCATAATTTTATTTCAATTCTGAATTTAAATAAATAAGTATAGCAAGATAAATTAGACCTCATTCTAGTACCCTATCAAATCTTTTGATTCAAAAAGAACAAGTGATATCAAACTTTGATTCTAAAGAGAATGTTTGATTAAGGTAAAAATGGGAACAAGAGATCTGGTAATAAGAATCATAAACCTAAGTTTAATGGGAATTATAATTTGTGTGGAAATTTGGTCATAAAATGGAAACATGTTATAAAAATAAAGATAGAGTGAACAATAAATCTTCTAAAAGTAACAAAGTGATGCAGGAGCATCCTTACTTGTCATGTCTTTATTTGCACAATTTTTGGTTTGATCATGTGTCTAGGGTTCATATGGATTGTTTAATATTTTTTAAGGGTTTAGTAGTCATAAAATAGACTTGATAATCTTTCCCAAGTGTAAGAGTTTGTTTAGAAAGGTTAGAATTTAAAATTGGTATTTTCCTACCAATTTCAATAATTTGAATTTTTGAATTTGAGAGGTCAATTTAGGAGTTGTAGGAGTATGAGGTCTTGATGGGTCCATACCTTTATAACATGAGTCTTAAGTAATGAATGTGAATAACGTAAACTTTAATGAATGTTCCAATGTTTTAACTAGCTTTCTAGTTACCATTGGAGGTTCCAAAAATAGTTAGAGTAGTTTTAAGTCATAAAATGTATTGGATTTTTGAAAGGATCATTCATTAAAGTTGATAATTTATCAAGTTCCAAGAAATGAAGAGTAATTTTTCAAATTTTGAAGATATTCACTATTTCAGACCCTATGTACCCTATTTTGTTGTGTTAAATAAGGTTGACTGTGCATTGTGTGTGAGAAAGTTCGTATGGAGGCTTGGACAAAACATATAAATGATTGACACTACAAGAGATTGTGTTTTAACATATAGTCAAACCCAAAACTTGTTATAAATAATAATCATAGGTGTCAAATGGAGGTCTAATGAATGGAGAAAGGTGTATGGTGATTGTGCAGACCCTAATCATTCATCACAATAGATTGAAAGTTGTCAAAAGGTCTATTACTTTAAATTTATCCTTGTTGGTTTGGTCACAATCTACTAATACCCTATTATAGGGTTTCCAAATACAATCTTGATTTTTTTAGAGTTGGAACTGGTGAAAAATCATAAAAATTGGTGAATAGTTGGGATTTCAAGTGTACTAAGAGATTTTTAGGGTTTTAGACTAGTACGGTATGGATGTGTATGGTGAGAGATGATTGTATATGTGATAGGGCTAAAGAGACCTAATTAGGTCTATAGAGAGACTAGAAAGATAATCTATGAAAATAATTAACACAATAAAATTTATGGAAATCAAGAACTAAATAGAGGGTGTTAGAAACTAACTTTAGTTTCTTAAGATCAATCATCATTTGACTGTACAATTGAAAAAGTCCAAAAAAAGGCTACAAAGAAGTCTATCAAAGGGAAGAAGCATAAAATGATGATAATATTGAACTTGGAAGTTGTGTGGGTTGGATAAAGGATTCAAAGAGGACTTGATATCATAAGGAGATGATGATAAGACCCTTGAAAAAGCCAAGAAACATTGAAATATGTATTTAGCAAGTTTGCTCATGAATCTTTGTCAAAGAGTTGGCCTATTGTAATTAGATAAGTATAAGTTGTTTAGAGCTTTCCTCTACATCATTTGGTATCAGATATTATGATTTATTTGGAGGATAATAAGACAACATGGTAGCTAGAGGATGTGGAGCAGTAATAATTGAAAGAAGGTTACAAGTAGTATATGCATTGGTAGTTGGGGTGAGAAACTTGCAGGCCAAATGTAAAGCCATGGAATTGGCTCAAAGGAGATAGATGAATAGAGGAGATGTGAGTGAAGGAGAGGATGTGGTTCCTCAATAAAAAGTTGTAGAAGAACAAGAGGAAGGTAGAGTAGAGGAAATATTTATAAGAATAGTCACTAGAGTGACATCAAAGCCCAAATTGGAGGTGTCAATGTATGAGGGAAGTCTCAACATTGAATATCTAATTGATTGAATAATAGCTATGGACAAGTATTTTGATTATGAAGAGGTGAATGAGCCAAATAAAGTGAATTTTTTAGTGACAAAATTGAAGGGTCATGCATCCCTATGGTGGGATGGAATACAGGAAGAAAGAAGAAGAAGAGGAAAGGAAAAGATAAGGTCATGGGAAAAAATGGTGTTCAAGATAAAGGGAAAATTCATGCCTATATATTATTAAAACAAATTATTTATGAGGCTATCAAATCTGAGACAAAAGGACATGTCAGTGAAAGATTACATAGAGGAATTCTTAAAAATAACTATCAGAGTAGGACACATAGAGGAGGATGCAAAAACTGTTGTTAGGTACATTAATGGACTAAAGTCTACTATTCAAAATGAAATCAATATCTTGTCACCAAGGACAATAGAATATGCCTATAAATATAAACTAAAGGTAGGGGAAAATTTTAATAGAATGGAAATCCAAAAAAATAGAGGGAGAGGTTGGAGTTACAGAGGTAGAGGTTAACAAGAAGGAAGAGGACAACCAAGTAAGAGAAATCAATGGCAAACACATAGTAAGGAAGTTGGTAGTAGTTTTGAAAGTTCAAATCAATATAGTAGAGGTGGCTATGGATTCAGAGGTGGAATATCTTATATAAGAGGAATAAGATATAGTGGGCTTACAAGTAAATGCTTCAAATGTAACAAGTTTATAGGACATAAATCTTATGAGTGTCTAGAAGACATTCAAAGTGGCATCTCTTGGAATGAAAGTAGGAATCAAGTGGTTCAACATGAAGAATAAAGTGTGGATTCATTTCCAAATTATGTTGAAGAAAATAAAATATTACATAGTTTTTTGATGAGGAGAGTTATTTTGAATACAGGCCATGAAGAGAAAGAGCCATCACAAAGGAAGACATTGTTCAAGACCATGTGAAAAAGCAAAGGTAAATGTTGTAATATTATAGTTGATAATGGTAGTATAAATAAACTTATGTATTCCATGATGGTAATTAATCTAAGATTAGAAATCAAAGAGCATCCAAATCCTTATAAATTTTCTTGGATTCAAAGCAATCATCAAGTTCTAGTTAGAAAGCAATGCCATGTAGATTTACAGATTGGTGGTTATAAGGATAAATTTTTATGTGATGTGAGTCATATTGGTGTATGCCATATCATACTTCATAAACCATGGAATTATGATATAAGAGCTATGTATGATGGTAGATCCAACACATAAACCATCAAGAAGGATGGCATCAAGCATACACTACCTCCATTAAAAGATAGTCAAGCATGGAAGGAGGTACAAAGTAGAGTGATTATGTTTGGTGAGAAAGAGTATTTACCCAAGTAACTAGTTGAAGCATTTAAGTCAATGAAGTACCAATTGAGAATAAGTGTCTAGAGGAAGAAGGTGTAGTATAATTTTCCAAATAAGTGAGATAAGAGGATGTAGTAGCTGACAAGAATTTTGAGGTGTTAATAGTAGGCAACAAAGAGATACTACAACCATCCAAGAATGATGAGGTGAGTGATACATTAAGTGAGTCTCAATACATGGATGATAAAATAAAAAAGAATTATTATTTATCTGATGAAATTTAGCTTTTTTCAAAGGAATACTTGGAAATGTTGTTTTCAGACTTGTCTTATCAACTATATTTGATAAGGAGCATGGAGTATCTAGAAAGATTTTCTAAGAAGGTTGGTGTGTTGAGAGAGATTTCCATAGAAGGTGAAATGACTAGCAATTTGACAAGTGGGAAAAATAATATGATCATTAAAGTGATGCATGAGCATCGTATAGAAAATAAGGATGTGAATGTGAATAAAGAGGTAGTCTGTAGACAGATGAAACCACAAGCAAACATACAAGAGGCAACAATTGTAGTTAAAGAGAAGTCAAAAATTATGGTGCAAGAATGTGAACATCAAGGGGGAAATAAAATATTTGTTTTATTTGACTTGTTTTTTTCATGTTTATTTCTTTTGAGAGAGGATGAAAAGTATAACTTGATAGTAACAAGCTTAGAGAGTAGTATACATAAGGATAACCTCAAAGTAGAAGAAAATATAGCATTAGTCAAGAAACAAGGAGGTTGATGTTCCACTCATAGGCCTTTGGATCTAGGAGGATATGACATTGAAAACTAGAATGAACAAGATAGAGATGATCAAGAGAAGAACAATACAATCTTAGTTTAACTTTCATGGAAAGTTCTTTTTACATCTCAGTAGTATGATGTAAGAGTATCCTTACTTATCTTATGTTTGTTTGCACAACTTTTGGTTTGATCAAGTGTCTAGAGTTCATGTGGATTATTTATGTTGTTTTAATGGTTTAGTAGTCATAAGATACACTTGAGAATCTTTCTCAAGTGTTAGATTTTGTTTAGAAAGGTTAGAATTTAAAATCAACATTTTCTTGCTAATTTCAATAATTTGAATTTTTAAATTTGAGAGGTCAATTTTGGAGTTGAAATAGTATTTGAAGGAAATTTAAAGGTTTTTAATTGTTGGAATGAGGTCTTAATGGGACCATACCTATATAACATGAGTATTAAGTAATGAATGTGAACAATGTAAACTTTAATGAATGTTCCAATGTTTTAACTGTCTTTTTAGTGACCGTTGGAGGGTCCAAAAATAGTTAGAGTAGTTTTAGGTCATAAAATGAATTAGATATTTGAAAGGATCATTCATTTGAGTTGCTAAGATATCAAGTTCTAATAAATGAAGAGGAAGTTTTTACATTTTGAAGACATTCAATGTTGTAGAGCCTATGTACCCTATTTTTTGTGTTAAAAAAGGTTGATTGTGCATTGCGTGTGAGAAATTTCATATGGAAGATAGGATGAAACACATAAATGATTAAAACTACAAGAGATTGTGTTTTAACATACATTTAGACCCAAAAATCATGTTAACTTATGATCATAGGTGTCAAAAGGTGGTATAATGAATGGAGAAAGGTGTATGGTTATTGTATAAACCCTAATTATTCATCATAGTAGATTTAAAGTTGTTAAAAAGTCTAATACTTCAAATTTATCCTTCTTGGGTGGGTCACAATCTGCTAATACCCTAGTCTAGGGTTTCCAAATACAATATTTTTTTTTTTTTGGATTTTACACTAGTGAAAAATCATAAAAATTGGTGAATAGTTGGGATTTCAAGTATACTAAGAGATTTTGGGGGTTTTATACTAGCATGGTATGGATGTGTATGGTGAGAGATGACTGTGTGTGTGACAGGGCTAAAAAGACCTAATTAGGTCTAGAAAGAGACTAGAAAGATCATCTCTGAAGAGAATTAAGACAAAAACTTCATTAAAAGGAATTAATATATAGAGGGTGTCATAAACTAACTTTAGATTCTTAAGATCAATCGTCATTTGACCATAAAATTGAAAATGGTCAAAAAAGGCTACAAAGAAGCCTATCAAAGGGAAGAAGCATAAAATGATGAAAGTATTGAACTTATAAGTTGTGTGGGTTGGATAGAGGATTCAAAGAGGACTTGATAGAGTAGGGAGATGATGATAATACCATTTAAAAATCCAAAAAACCTTGAAATATGTATTGAGAAAGTTTACTAATGAACCTTTGTCAAAGAGTTTGCCTATTGTAACAAGACAAGTGTGAGTTGTTTAGAGTTTTCATCTAAATCATTTGGTATCAGAGCTTAGGATATATTTGGAGTATATTAAGATAACATATCATCTAGATGATGTATAACATCAGTAACCCAAATAAGTTTATAGGTAGTTGATGCATTAGTAGTTGAAGTGAGAAAGTTGTAGGCTAGATTACAAGCCATGGAATTGGCTTAGAGAAGAGAGATGAATAGAGGATATGTTTTGAAGGAGAGGATTATGTTATAAATAAAAAAGGTAATAAATATAATCAAAACAAACATAAGAATCAAAACCCTAATCAAAATAATAATCAGAATCAGAATTCAAATGTTATTGCTTTATATGTTGTTTTATTTGTTTCAAATGAGAGCGAATAGATTGTAGAGAGTGGTGCATCAAAAATATGAATGTATTATTTAATATTTTATATCATTATATATATATATATATATATATATATATTATGAAAATATTTATTTAGGACATAATTCATTTTTAGAAGCAACTAAGCAAGGAAGGCAAAATTTGCAAATGTTATTATTAATGATGCTTCCTATGTCCCTAAGCTTAAGAAAAAAATTATATATTATTCTAAACATACAAATGATAATTTAATTATAAAATTTATTAAATATAATTGGTCTATTATGAATCAACCTAGTTCTTTGATTATTTAAGGTGTTCAAAATAATGACTTATACATTTTTATTATTTCTTCTAAACATTTATTTTCATCACATAGTAAGAATAAATCTCACTTATGGCATGAAATATTAAGACATGATAATTTTATAAGTATACATGATATTTATTCTTATAACCTTGTTATTGGTTTACCTTCTATCTCTTCCCATCATGAATCTTGTGAAGGTTGCTTACATGGTAAGTAACATACTAATCCCTTTCACAAGAATCATGATGAAAATCCTCACATCCTTTGAAATTAATTCATAGTGATGTTACAATACCTGTTTAACTTGTATATTTAGTGGTTATTTTTATGATATTAATTTTATATATGATTATACTAGGATGATATGGTCACATTTTATAAAAAAAATAAATCTGAATTGTTGTGTAAATTCTAGGAATTTAAATTTATTGTTGATAATAATTCTAGTTTTTCTCTTAAGAGATTAAGATATGATATTGATGGTGAATATATTAGTAAAGAGTTTGATTATTTTTGTGTTAGATGTGTTATTAAAATGGAACTAAAAACTCCCTATTCCCCTAAGCAAAATAGTATTGTTGAAAGGAAAAGATGCATCATTATAGAAATGACTAGAGCAATGTTTCATTCTACAAATGTTCATAAATGTTTATGGGACAAAAATATGAATAATTTTGTGCATATTTTGAATGGATTACCAATTAAATCTTTTCATCTTTTATATATCAAAATACATGTATGTTTACGGCCTAACAGGTAGAGTAAAATTATTTAGTTTTATTATTGTTAATTTCTAATTCTAATTATATTATAATATATATGTTTTTTACTAGATAAGAAATTGATAAAATATACTTAAATTATATTTTAAATTCATATGAGTTAGAATTGACAAATATGATCATGTTTAATTATTTCATTTGCTAAGAAGATCATTTTAGATCTTTTATCTTTTGATTGTTAAAGATGTTTTCATTTGATTAGTGGGAAAATTTCATGCTAACATGCTTAGATGATCCATTTTATAATAAGATATGTTATGAAATGCAAAGTGTAAATTGAGTTTGTATTATTAATTGACTCTTCATCATTTACTTTACTAATCATTCTATTCATACATATATGAAATTATTTGTTTCAATCTCATATCTGGTTGATTCGATGATTTCATATCATGTTAAAATAATCCATATTTAATGTATGAGAGGTTACATAAATCAATATTTTATTAAATACAACTCTATATCATTGGAAAATTGAAGCATATTAAAATGAAAAAGTTTTGTTTAGACTCAAATTATAAAATTAATTATTGTTAATAAGATAACTAATGTTTGGCTAAACTTATAATCATATTATTAGTAAATTTATTGTATGTGCATCATATGAAATTTGGGGATACTCATATTTTCAATATTGGATACATCCAATAATTTATGGTTGTCACTAATTTTGTAATCAAAGTAGTGAACTTGTTTTCCTAAAATATGACTTGATTATTTAAAATGTGTTTTACCAAAAATAAACATATTTCATCTTTTTATCTTTATGTATTTCATTATTGTGATGATAACCATACTATGTTATCATGAATCTACTTTTGTATATATGTTTAATTTTTATGTATGTGCTAAAGTTGTATAGCTTTGGTAAAAAATATAGTGAAACACCAATGAACTAAACATATAGAAGTTCATGTGCATTTTATCTACGTGAAAGTTCTCAAAGGTGATATTTATTTGGAGTTATATCCTATGGATGAAAAAAATGGAATATATATCCACAAAAACCACTTGGTGATACCAATTTTTATTAGCTTTGTGCAATGTTTGGCCTATCAAAATTTCTATTAAGGGGTAGTGTGCATGATAATGCCACTTTATAATGGCCATGTGTTCTTCTATCATCAATATACCATATGTCGTCTTTTATAGTTATGAATTTCATTATTGTGATGCTAACCATACTATGTTATCATAAATCTGATTCTATATGTGTGTGTGTGTGTGTGTGTGTGTGTGTGTGTGTGTGTGTGTGTGTGTGTGTGTGTGTGTGTTTAATATTTGATCAGGTGCCAAATTTGTATAAATATATTGAAACATCAAGTTCAACACTAATTAAATAAACATATAGAAGTTCATGTGCATTTTAACCAAGAGAAAGTTCTTAATGGTGATACTAATCTATAGTTATGTCCCATAGATGAACAAATGGCAGATATATTCATAAAAACCACTTGGTGTTACAAAGTTATGCTAATTTTATGTAATTTTGGGCCTCTCAGAGTTTTCATTGAGGTGGAGTGTGCATGATAATGTCAATTTTTAATGGCCATGTGTTCTTCTCCTCTATACTTATTCTCATTGTATATCATTATAAACTTTGTGTGGAAGTTATGTGATTTAAGTAAAATTCATGGGGAGGTTTTTATTTTTGTACCCTGATACTTAAAATAATACTTTATGATGGAGGTCCTTATGTTATAAAAGACTCCAAATATACTTAATTGATTTTTCATAAGAAACTATGATATATAGTCTCATAATCATGCTATCTTAAACTAACTTTTGAGTATTTTATGGATTATAATTCCTTTTGTTTCAAAAGGTGATGTTTTGCATGATGAAGGTTTTTAAATCCTTAAAATTATGTACATAGTATAATTCTTTTTTAAGGTGACTATGACTTTCATCACCACTTAGCATTAAGGGGGGGTGTTAGAGCAATTAATGTCTAAGTGGGCTTAATTGACCTTTATCTCACCTTTTTAATTAATTAAATAATAATATATTATTTATTAGCATGAGGTGAATGCCTCAATAAAGTAAATAATAAATTTGTATTTGTAAATAATACTTACCTGTGATTTAAATGTCTTTTGAGATGGTTGGATTTGTTGGTTATAATGGTTACCTCAATTCACATTTCACTATAAATAGGGTTTTAACCCTATTGTGAAATACCATCATGAATTATAAATTTATATTTATGTGAGATATATATTTGGTCCAAGTTGTGAATATTTTTTGGTAAGTAATAATTGAGAAGAGGAAGAAGTTCTATATTGGCGTATTATTGTTTCTCAATATTGAATATCAACTATTGTGGGGTTTTTACCTCCATTGGAGGTTTTCCCACCTACATGCTATGTCATTTTTCATCTATGTTATATGTGATTTTCAAATTCATTTAAACTCTAAAAATTTCATATATATTCCATCATAAATTCTATCACAAAACATTTTAGTATTGTCCTTGCATTATTACCTAAACCTTGGTAGCATGTTCTAAGTGTTATATAAAATTTAATTGTAGTTAAAAATTTAACAAGTTGACAAATATTTAGACTAAAAATTAGATAAAATAGCCCTAAAACCCCCTATTTTATGTATTTATATTTCATAGATAATAAAAAATTAAAATCCCATGTTCTAATTCAAATCCCATGTTTTGGTTCAAATCCCATGTTCTAGATCGTTTGGAGATAACCAAGACAATGTTAAAATCCCTTGCACTAAGAAGTGTGTTATTTTTAATTGTATTGTTTTAGATTAAAAATCATAATATGATATTGTATAATTATATATAATATTAAAGGTTTAACTTAAAGTTGGTTTGATAAGAAATTACATGATGTAGAATATACATAAAATCATAAATGTCCTTAATTTCAATGTTATGCATATGTTTGAATGGTAGATAAATATTAGAAATGAACCATCCATTAGGAAATTTTATAAATAAGTGATGTCTCAAGTGAATTACTATTAACTCATATTCCCCACATAATATTTCCATGAGATCAAAAAAATGTGGTGAGTTTATAATTGCAAACAAACCATATAAAAAAGGGGTGAACCCAAGAAAATAATAAGGTCATTTCAATCCATTGAAATAATAAGAGTCATCAATTGAAAAAAATAAATGATTCCAAATAGACATTAAAAATTATTCTCAGCTTTACTCACCTCTAGTGTATTACACAACACTTTCCAATGAAAGGAGATCTTCATTATATTGTCATAGGATAAAATGTTTGAAACCAACTCGACTCACAAATGTTCAAAAAATCATTACCAAATTTATGTATTACATGTAAAATTAGGAAATAATATGAAAATGTCATTGGTTTTAATGGAAAAACACATAGGTGATAAAAATAAAAGGTGCATTGAACTTTAAACAAAATAAATCTTCTGACTAATGAGTAAAGAATATTAGTTGATGCATTATGTTAATAACAAAGGCTAATGAATTGGTTTATGTTTTTGACATTGAATGTGGAATGATATTGTAAACTAAGTAATGACCTATTATTATCCATACACATGGATTAGGTTGCATGTAGTATGTAAAAGGGCTCGAAGGTAACACTAGATGCAAAAAATATAGTTGAATAATAAAGAGTAAAAATTAAGCAAAGGGAGAGTGTGCATGATTACAATGTATAAAAACTTGTGTGAATTAATTTTAGTGGGAAAATTTTATTTTTTGTATTGATAACCACCAAAATAAAACATATCATAAAAAAAAATTATTATTATTATTAATTAATTTATAATATCATGTTTGATGTTTTTGAAGTGCATAGTTAACTAGCATAATATGTCTAATAAAAATGGTGATTATTAGTTAGTATCAATGGAAAGGACAAGTTATTCAAATAAATAACATGTTATTAAGTATATATAACAACATCAAGTTGAAGCATAATAAATTTTTACTTGATGAGGGTTGTGTACATTATGCATGTTACATTTCATTGATAGACAAGATTAGTTTTTATCTGTACTTACATGACAAAATAGGCATTTATATGGAAGTGAATTCAAAAATATTTGTTGGTAAAATGAAAGGGGAGAGGTATGATCTAAAATGAACCTTTAATAAAATAAAAAATGATGTATATTTATCATATGTTTTTTTTGTGATATGGAGATCCTTTTTGCAAATGAAGAACCCAAATAGGAAGCAACACATGAGGAATCAAAGAAAATAGGCCAAATGACTTTGGATGATTTTGACATGTTTGCTACAAAAGACACACTTTAAAGTTTTCATAAGAAGAAAAAAAATTAATAATGTGTTTGATTTTGAAGTGTATAAAAATATCACGGTTATGAAACCCTTCTCTCTTTTACATAGTATAATGTTTATGTTTCTTAATGTTGTCATAGTCTCCATTATTAATGGGGAGGTGAAAAATGATGATTTAGTGCCATAAACACTATTGCGTGATATATGTATTATTTTTTTGAAACAACTTTTTTTTTGTAAATATGGAACAATGATTATTTTTGAACTCAATAAATTAATTGTACAGTGCAATATATTTAGTATGTTTTCATCGATCATGTATGTCATTTTAATTTTTCCTATTTAAATGTGAACCAATTATTTTCCTAAAATAAGCTCAAGTATAAAATAAATAAATTATATCAAAACACTCAAATTCAATTAAAAGCATTCAAATACATAAAAAAATGTATTTCATAGAATTAAAAAATAATCTGATGGTGTGAGTGCCCTGTTATGACACTCACTTCCTTCACTTCACACATGGAGCCTCCAAATTTGTAATGTAAATACCAAGTTTAACAAGAACAACAAAATGGAAAAGCCATTAAATATTATGGTGGATGTAGAGTCTATAGTATTTATGGTTGAATGATTATAATCAGAGATAGACATGTATAAATATGAAACTTGACCTAAAATATAATTATTTATATGAAATACACATTTCACAAGCTTGTGCCCATAAGAACTAAAGAGTTTTTGATGGATTAAAACAATCATTTTTTTTTTGAAATATATTCCAAAAAAAACTTGACTAAAATATGTTCTTTATTATTTGAATTTTCTTAAGACATTTAATGATGTGTTCTAAATATTTTCCCAAAGGATACTCCAATTATAATGTGTTTAATTAGTATTTTATTTATAGAATAATCTTTATGAGTGTGAAAGGACATTATATGAAACACTTATAATATCTATAGTATATTATACATATGTCAAGCCCATGTAATTAATAAAACAATTAAAACTAAAATTTTATTAAAAATAGTAAAGAGAGAAAGAGGGAATTGTTGTTAGTTTGTCAAAGAGTTTGAAAGCAATAGCCTAGCCTTTTTCAAATTTTCTAAATAGATTGCACATGGAGAGGGGATTCTATTGTTCCAAAATATGTGTGGCATGCCTCTTCACCTCTTTCCTAAGATTAATATTTTTTTAATGATAATTTTATTCCACTACCCTTCCAAATCTGACTCACATTGCTAAATATAAACTATTTAAAATTTATATGTTATTCTTAGATGTCAAATTTCATCATTAAAATATATTAGATGTTCATAAATTTTGTATATGTTATTACATTAGTGATGTTTATAGATTTTACTATTTCATAATTTACAATGTTTAATAAATATAGGTTTAGTAAAACATTTTTCTTGTAGGTCAGATTAGATGGTAGGAAGATGGAATCAAATTATACACCTTCCACTTCAGGACATAGGCAAGGGTTTATTTATATGTAATGATCTAAAGTGGGAAATATTTCCTGACATTAATAGGGAAGATATGTGGGTCTATTGGGTTGAGAGTGATAGATTTGATGATTTCATCAAAGGATAATCAAATAAAAATTTGTACCCAATAAATTTTTGTCTGTCACATTGCAAAAAAAGCAAATACCTATTCTTTGCAAGTAGAAAAGAATCAATGGTACTTTATAATATGTCATGTAAGTAGTTTACCTTTTTATATAGTAGGTTTGCATGTGTTTGTATGTTCTTATGTCATGTAACTAGATGATATTAAATTTGCATACACATGATAAGTTTCATATATGTGTGAAAATATTGGTATTCATATGGGTCTATTAGATTTTGGGAAAATGATGTTATATGATAAGACAAACCCCTAAGGTTGAATAAGGTAAAAATAAGTTGGTCAAGTCAAAAACATATAATATGTGGTTGTTAATGTCATTTCAACACCCTTGAAATGGTTAGTAGACCTTATCAAGTGTTACTAACATACAATCAAGTAAAAAATGTTGACAATTAATCCAAACATTTCCATGGACAATAATATGAACAATTTAAAAGTAAACATAAATCATTTCCCCCTTATATTATCACTCAAGTGAATGATTGGGTTCATATAATACTATTATTAGGTATGTTTATTGATGTTATTCATCTTAAACAATGTGAGATGGTGCATGATAAAGTTATAGTGTTCAATGGTGAAAAATAATAGGATATTTTTTAAGCAAGGATGTCATATATAAAAAATACATCCAAATAAAGGAGGTGAAATATGTGTTTAGTTATCATGATGTATAATGTTTTTTAGAGTGGATGCTAGAAAATTCTAACAAGTGGGTTTAGATCAGGGATACAATAATTAAGTCATTAATAAGGATGGAAAAATCCCTTTCATATTGGGCTTCAAACCTTGACATTAGTTGGATTGGTTTTTTAAATTTGACAATGACAATTTATTGGTAATGGATTCAACATTTAGAAAAATGGACTGAATGTATGCTTTCAATTCTTGTAATACTAGTATATGATATAGATCTTTGCAAACTTACAAGATGACTTATGTTTTGTATTTTGGTGAAATTTTAATTGTATACTTTGTTTTTGTTTGATTCTAAATAGCAAGTACTACCTATAGAATTTGTCATTATGTCCAAATCATAGACTAGTGACATCACCCAATGGATACAAATACTTCAAGAGAGAGTACACTTGAAAAAATTGAGTAGAAAATAAACACCTTCATGGTAGATGATGTCAGTGGGATACCAAATAAATTAGGCATGTTTTCATTAATTTGTATAGGCACAATTATCATTTTATACTAAAGTTCATATATACCATTGCTACCTTATTTTTCAAAATCTTACTAATTTTATTATGTAGGGAAAATTTCAGTTGTGAATTATATTTATGTAGCTAGCATGTATGTCATATATGGTTGAAGAATTTGATAGAAAAGGTGAGAGAAGATGATGTTAGGAATGAGATGTTTAGTTAACTATAATACATTACACCTAGTTGTGTTGATAAATACATGATAAACATGGAGTTGAGGTAGTTTTTAGAAAATTATTGATCCACACAGACTAATTTTATTGAATATTAGGAATAACATTGGATCGACAAGGTTGGAATGTGGTTGAGATGTATTCGTACCATTAAACATGTTGTGCAAGAATAAATTTCAACCATTAAATCATACTATTGATGTATACAAAATTATTTCTTAAATATGATACAAACTTATGTAAATTATAGGAGCAATGGTTAGTTCACTTATTAACCATAAAATTTTATATATACTATTGGTGGATGCAAGTATCCAAGGATAATGACTTTTAAAATAACTTCAAGGTTGAGAAAATTGAAAATCTTTCATGAGCTAAGTATTTTTAAATTCTATATTTCCATGTCACCTTTCTTAGTAATTGTAGTCATATAGATTGGGTGAAAAGTTAGATAGATGATGCATTATGGTATTCGGTATATAGTTCTAGATTAATTAGATAATAATATATAATATCTAACATTTAGTTACACAAAGGTATTTACTTCAGTAAATAGGTGATTAGACTTAGTGGTTATCTACATAGCTATTCTTGGTTAGTCTTGTTAGAGGCCATTTTTATGCCTTTGTTGTAGTTAGTTTGACATATGCTTATTCAAGCTTATTTGTTTAAACTACCTCCTTTTATATAGGAGCTTGTTGTTTCCCTATATAATAGGATATATTTTGGTAATATAATATCACGTATTCTTCTTTTATTCATTCTTATGTATTGGTTAATTTTATATCATTTTAGAACTCATGGTTGTGGGATCTTGGGAGAGCCTATGAGGGGGTAAAGAGAATTTTTGTCCAAGGGGAAATACCTGGTGGAAATTTTGGTGAGGAGACATGGTGTGAGGATGTGGCAAGTGTAGTGCCCAATTGAGATAAGGTATGGTAGAAGATTGAATGAGTATATGATTATTTTATTTCTTGTGGTAAGTTAAAGGAGTAAGGATTTGTAAAATTGAGGTGGAAGAGTATTAGAGAAAGGTAGGCATTAGAAAAGAGAGGTGGAAGAGCCTCAGAGAAAGGAAGGCATTGAAAAGGAGAGGTGGAAGAGACTCAAAGTAAGGAAGGTGTTTGATTTGCTAAGGGAAAATAAAAGATCAAGATTTATATTCTAAACCATCAAAAAGGAAGGCACCATAGAGTTGAGAAAGGAGGTAAATATTTAAAGAGGTGCATTAGTTTGGATTTGTGGCTATTTGGAATAGAGTTCTGAAGGTTTTTATACAAACAGAGATCACCAAAGTGGTGTTCCATTTTTTTCCTATATACAAATAAATAAAAGATTGG
Source organism: Torreya grandis (assembly GCA_037957365.1). NCBI lineage: Eukaryota > Viridiplantae > Streptophyta > Pinopsida > Cupressales > Taxaceae > Torreya > Torreya grandis. The sequence continues at coordinate 1,452,109 of JARHVA010003771.1, read as the reverse complement.
CATTCCATTTATGAATCTATATTTTTTTTAGTGAGCAAAGGACTTTAAAGTTGAGCATGGTAGCTTAAAGTAAGGAGGAAAGTAGTGGATAGGTGTTTAGTTTCTACTCCAGCATTGCTCAAGTATTTATTTTATTGTTCTAGATTGATGTTCTAAAACTACCTGAATGTGAGACACCATTCCAAATTTCATCTTTGTTTTAGTTACACTAAGAGAAGGAACCATTGTCAAATCCAAAGGCAATCAAATATCCTAGCAGGAGTTGCAACAAGTTTAAAAATACTCAAAGTAGGATCAGCTTGATGGAGGAGGCATGGTAGAGTGGCCAAAACACCATATGAATAGAATTATACCATTTTTTATTTGCATACATAGGCCAATTATCATGGTTTGTTGAAAGATATAAAATTCTAAACCAAAATTTTAATTTATTCATGAATTTCTAGGGAAAAATATTCATATTTAAAATTTTATTAAATTCTCTTTAGTAAAATATTGATATTTTTACCTAGACTTGTCTAGAAAATCATAATTAATTATACTAGGAGAAACCCATAGATCAAAATATCTTGAAAATTTTACAAAATTTAAAACTTTTTCTCATCTTTCTAATATAAAATATTTTTGGTAAATGGATCTATACAACTCCATATTTAATTTTTTTTGTCATTTTAGAGCAATTTTTTTAAAATATGGAAATGTTAAAATATCACAAACTATAAATAATTTGTTGTTGAAAATTGGTATCTTTATCTAATTTTAGATTAGAATCAGTGTCCAAAATTAATATTTGTAAAAATTATTCTATTTTTTTATTTAATTTTTTTTGTGAAAAATTAGGTTAAAATGGATAGTTTGTAACATCTATTGTTGCCAGATTCTCAGAAAATGAATAGAAAAAACATTAGCTTGTGGACTCATAGGATACTTATGATAAGTAAGCATAGGAATATTGACCATATTTTTGTTGGTAAATAATACATACAAGTTGATCAACCAGATAACTATGATAAATGTCATCATGAGGTACTGATGCTTCTAAAACTATATGTAGTAGATAATTTGATTTCAGAAGTTAGAAATGTTGATAATGTGCTAGAATTGTGAAAACACCTTTGGATAAAATATCAGGCTTTTGAAGCTAGTATGATTTGGTATTTGAAAAACCTTTTATTTTCTACTAAGATGTTATATGGGAGTTTTATTTCTAAACATTTGTTGTAGTTGAAGGGTATTTATGATCAATTGAAGGTAATGGGAAAATATGTAGATAAGAAATACCTCATTGCTCTAGTTATGTAGAATTTACCATCTTCTTATGATTATTTTGTAGAATCATTATACATTAATATAGAAACACAAACATTGTACTTCAAGAAATTGTCAAATCTTCTCATATAGAAGGAAAGGCAAGACAAACAATCCATTACTTTAACATTAGAGTTTATAAAAAGTGCACTCATGTCATAGTCACAAGCCAAAGGTACTTAAATCTAAATGTAAGTGTTTATTTTGTAATAAACCTAGTTATGTGAAGAAATATTATCTTAAGTGATAATATGATTTAGAAAATCAAATAAAGAAGCCACAAAATACAAATATGGATGAAGAAGATGAACATAATTTGATGGGTAAGTTTGCATTTATGGTGACACAATATTAGTCAGTAAAGTCAAGAATATGATATTTTAATTCAGGTTCATCAAGACACTACTTGTGTCATAAATATTGGTACGTAAAAGTTATACAAGATGATAGTTTCAATGAATTAGTTTACTTAGGCGATGGTTGGGTTTGTTATGTGGAAGGATATGGTGATGCTCGTATTTGTTTGAATTTTGTTAGTTACACTTGATAAAATATTTGATTTATTCCTGAGATGAATAAAAATCTTCCTTCCATAAGTGAAACAGATATAAATCTTAACCTTTGTGTGAAGTTTAAAGGAAACAAGTGCATGGTCAATAATATTCATGTAAAGAAAGTCATTTCTATTTTTATTGGTAACAAGAGATTGTATAAGTAGATTGATCCCAAATTAATAATATAACTTACACTAGAAGTAGTTAAAAACATTAGTTAGGTATGGCATAAGTGGTATGGTCACCTCAATTATGAGTATCTGCATACATTAAGTTATACTAACATGGTGAATGGAATGTATATTCAAAACAATAAAATGTATGTTTATGTTGTCAAATAGATAAGACAATTTTAAATTAATTTCACATTAATAAGGAACAAAGAGTTAAACATGAATTAGATTTTGTACATGTGTGTTTGCATGGTCCAATGTAGACATATTAAATATCATGATCTTTGTATTACTTGTTGCTTATAAATGAATTTTCTAGAAAAATGTGAGTTTAATTTTTGCATAGAAAGTCAAAATGTTTATCTATTTTTTTCTTGGAAAGCTATGGTAGATGAACATGGAGGGAAACATGTAAAATATCTTAGATCGATTAATGGGGATGAATTTGTCTCTAATAAATTCATGGAATTCTATAATAAATAAAGTGTAACTAGGCAATATTACAAAAAATATAATTACATCATGGCAAGGTAGAATAGGCTAGTGATGAAGATGGCATGATGTATGGTGGATAGCCATAATATACCATATTAGTACTAGGAAAAAGTTGTGAATACAAAAGTTTACACTCTTAACAAAATTCCCATATAATCCTTGCATAATGTAACACCATAAGAAGCATGTTTAAGGAAAACATTGAATGTACGTAATTTTCATGTTTTTGGATGTACTACTTCTATATTGGGAAAAGTAATCATGTTTGTTTATTATTGTGAGTAAATATATGCATACATATTACTATATGTATCTAAATATATAATCATGGTTAGTAAAGATGTTTATGTAGATGATAAGGTACTTTTATTTTTTAATAATGGTAAATCTACTAATAATAATGTATTTCCACATGTTGATGATGTGTATAAAAACCTTCTGGTACTAAATTTGAACAAGGTTCAAAAATGAAAATATCAGAAGTGTCAAGTTCTAGTCATGACAAGAGTGTTTCACACTCTTCACATTTAGATAAATAAAACCAATATAAAAGGCCTAATTATTACCATACCATAATAAAAGATGTAATAAAAGATGAATTGCCTTACTTTGTGGAACGACAATCTACAAAGTCAATAAAATAGGAAGTTCAAGGTGAAGAGCAAGTAAGTTTTTCTCTTACTATGATTTCATAAATATTGAAAAAAATCACAAGTTCAAATACTAAATTGAAATTAAAATGGAAGCTTTCCATGAAGGTTGGTGAAAGAGAAAGGAGCATACAAAAAAAGCACAACAATGTTATCAATAGTAAATGTCGCAAAGTAATTCAACAATAGAAAGTAGTAGGTTTTGGGTTTTCACCTTGAATTGTTTTACTTTGTAGATTGCCCTTCCACAAAGTAAGGCAATGTTGATGATGCTTATAAAAACCTTCTGGTACTAAATTTGAACAAGGTTCAAAAATGAAAATATCATAAGTGTCAAGTTCTAGTCGTGATAAGAGTGTTTCTCACTCTTCACATTTAGAACAATAAAACTAATATAAAAGGCATAATTAGTACCATACCATAATAAAATATGTAATAAAAGATGAATTTCTCTACTTTGTGGAAGGGCAATCTACAAAGTCAAGAAAATAGGAATTTCAAGGTGAAGAGCAGGTAAGTTTTTCTCTAAGAGATATGATATGTTGTTTAGTCTTGATGTATATTGTAAAAAATTTTGTTCGACTTTATCACTCTAACAAATAGGTAAAGCATGACACATCCAATACATGTTTTTCAATTCAAGGAATAACATTATCTAGTGAACCTAGTATTTAGTACCATTTCCTACTCTACTTGGCAATTGCAATGGATCATTACCATGTAATTTGGTAAGATAGATTGGTAACAATAGTGACATTTAGATACCTCACTATAAAGGCAAAAAAACTACACCCTGGTTGGGCTCATGTATGAAATTAATCATTTTTTGTAATAATGAGTAAAACATATGATTTAGTCATTAAGGGAGTGTTTTAGGTTAATTAGACAATAATATGTAATATGTAACATTTACTTACATAAAGGTATTAAATTTGTTAAATAGGTGGTTAGAATTAGTGGTTACCTATGAAGTTATTCTTGGTTAGTCTTGTTAGAGGCTATTTTTATGTTTTTTTGTAGTTGATTGGACATAGGCTTATTGAAACTTATTTGTTTAAACTACCTCATTTGATATAGGAAATTATTTTTTGACTATATAATAGGCTATATTTTGGTAATATAATATCATGTATTCTTCTTTTCCTCATTCTTGTGTATTGGTTAATTCTATATATAGTACAATGTTAGTGATGTCAATATGTAGTTATTTATTTTTAGCCCAATCCTACACATGTAAACATGTCATTAATGTGGAGTTGATGAGAGAGAAAAGATTATAAGGTGATGTTCATGATTTGGGGTATGGTGTGAGTGACCCCATAAATAATAGTGATAGAGATTCAAATGTAAATTTTTTTCCAATTCTTTATTCTTTGTTTGTTATTTTGTTCACAGTCTCAACTGGCTAATTTGTTTTGAATACACAGGGCATGGACAATGAACCACAAGATCAAAATAAAATTGAAATAGGTATGCTTATTATAGGATCAAAGCATGTAGATATGGATTATAATGTAATACATCACTCCAATTGTAGTCATTTAGGTTTATATTTTTTAGTATTTGTAACGGAATTTTTTTCCTTGTATAATATATCATGGTTAGTGGAATAGAGGATGAAATCCAATCCTCTATAAGTAGATCTAGAGATATTTTTGAGAATTTCTCACAATAGAAAGTAACTATGGAATACTATAATTCTTGGAAAAGTTTATGATGCGTGTTTACAATAAGGTAAAGAGTAGAGAAATATCAAGTATAGCTAGATTATAACATCCAATGACTCAGTCATTATAAAAAGTGCATGATGGGCACTAAGATACCCTTCATAGAGAAAGATGCTTCATATATATGTTCAATATAAGAATAAAAAATAATATGTTTCAATAGATATCCCTCTTTATAAACCCCCTAAGAAATGTAAATAACAAATTTGGAATGGGGATTTAAATTAGGTAGTGAAGTGTGACATAAATAAACCTGATGGAGATAATGCAGATTAATTATTTCCCTATTGTTATATTTTATTAAATTAATTCAATTCTCATGTAGCTAATTTTTATTTTATTTCAAATATCATTGTGTGGGAATTCCTTATAATTCTTACATGTTCATGCTCCTAATTTTTTTATATAACATCCATTGAAATTTTGTACATATTTATGTTGAGGTATGTGCTAAAATTGACATGAGATGATGTATTTCATAGTTCTTTTTTTTATCCCGTGTTTATATTTAGACTTCATAAAATTATAGACAACACATGGATGGAAGTAATATAATGTATTTCATAGTCCTAATTTTGTATATTATATATGCTTAGCTTATGCATATACAAGTTACTTTATGAATGAAGAAGTTTTCTTGGTATTTCATTTGAAACAAGTTATGTTTTTGTATTTAGTGATCCTATAATGTATTAATCTTAATCATTGTTCATTTTATGGTGGCTAATGAAGTAAACATGTATTCCATTCTAATTATTTGAACATGTGGCCCATTTTAATTTAGAAGTGAGAAATGAAAGTCTTATTATTGAACATGAATGCATCTAAAATCCATAAGAAAGTTAGACCTTTTAAATATTATTTTTTATGTTTGAATCTTATATTTATAAATAAAATTTATTTCCTTCAATTACATCATCATTCTTGATATATAGTTAAAAATTGGGCATAGTTGTTTTATGATATATAGTTAATTAGGAATAGGTGTTTCATGATTCAGAGCTTATTCAACTAGTATGGTCATGGTTGACATATGTTTCTCACTAGAGTATGTAGTGTCTTATGGAGATAATTATTGATTATATAATAGACATGTCACACTAGATAAAATATTTATTTGATTTGTGATGGCTTTGTATTGGATTGTTTACATAAACTACTGAATATTAAACTAGCATTTTGTTCTTTTTTAGATTACTTCAGATTCAGTATGGTGCCTATTAAAAATTACCCATGGTTTATAATGATAATTTTGTTATTGTAACTCATTTAACCCATAAATAATGTTTTTTCATTATTGATAAAATACAAAAGATGAATATAAATCATGTTATTAGAGAAGGTTTTGATAATGCATTGATAATTTTATCAATTCATTCATTTACAGTTATTTATAAAAACTAATGTTCTATAAAATTTTGATTCTAAAATGTTACTCATTGTAAATGTAATTGGTGATGCAAAGGGTTTTAAATTATTTATATTATATCAATTAAATATATAAGTTAAATGTTTTGAATTACAACCTATATAAGTATTATTTTTAAAACCCATGCTTGTTTTGGATGATTCATTTCTATATTATTTTTCAATTATAATATGCACATTAAGGGGTAGAGTACCAAGGATGATGTGCATAATCACAATTGATGTTAATTTATTTTGATAATAATTTTTATTTAATTATTAAGATATGAAATAATTTATAATTGTTACTTCCTTATGTAAGAATGATAAGTAATGCATCCACCCTAATCAAATTGTTTCACTTTTATCATCCCTTCAACATCATTTAGAAAATTTTGTCTTAGATTTTGAAATGATAATTAATTCAAAATAATACCATTATGAATTTAATTTAATTTTAGTATTATAAATGTAGTCTTTGTGCATCAGTTGGTGTTGGGTGTGTATGGATTCTTTTATCATAGAGACAATGTCTAGAGGGTATCCATTTTACTAAATCTACCCAAAAATAAATATTCAACATTTTAATTTAAATAATAATTTCATGTATTGCACTATAATTTCAAGTATGTTCAAACCATTAGAGTTTTTCTTGAATCATTATTGAGATGCATTGATATGAATAGGATCAATAAGAATAGGAGCTCTTATATGAATTTGGTCATAGTTTCCCATGGATTGGCATCAAGATTATTTATGATGAGATGGTTCAAGGGTAATGTGGAATGAAACATATCATTGGTTGTGTAATTACTTAATTGATCACTTAAAATATATTAAATAAGCAAAATAACTAAGGGATGATAAAAATCATGAGTGAAAAGGTGAAAATATGATAATAATAATAATAATAATAATATGGAATACACATCTAAAACTAATGGGAAAGTATATTTAAAATATTTGATTTAGATATAATGTTGATTTTGGCATTCATTTTACATATTAATTTGTATAAAGTATATATGTGTTGCAACCTATTGATGAAGCCTTGTTTTATGTTAATATGATAAGGGAGGTTTTATGGTTTTATATTTTTATTATTATGTTAATTATCTCTATTATAATCTATTAGGTGTGTTGTGAAATTAATGTAAAATGTAAAAAAATGTAGTTTAATAATATTTGAATTTTTGGAGTGCAAATTTAGAGTTGATATGTTTATACTCTCTTTTGTACTAGAAATGTTGCAGATATTATGCATGTAATAATCTTTTTGTCATGTACAAAATGTTAATTTATGTATAACATGAATATTTTTTTTAAATTTTGAAGATGATGCTTTCATAATTTTAAATATGTCTAAAGGAGACTGATTATTTATGTGACCCTGAGTTAGGGGATAATATGATCTCCAATAAAAAAAATAGAATTATTGACCATATCACCATAGGGAATCTTTTTATGAAGATTTTATTTACCCATTCTAATTATTCATTACAAATATAAGATACATATCAGGTGAATATTTTTTACATGTTATATTAAAACAACAAAACTATAACCATAAAAATTTGTTCTACAAATATCAAATCCTAAAATTAGGATAATATTTTAGATTTTGTTAAAAACCATACTTATAATGTTTCACTTTCTTCAATGTTTGAAAATAATTTATATAAAAAATACATAACATAACATATCGGTAAGAAAATTAAAATATAATTTTTATCTGCTAGGTGGGGTTAGTAAAGGATCTCCATCATATATAAACTCTGCTAGCCTGTATGCCTTAGAATTAAACATCATTTGCCTTCCCTAAAATGATATTTATTATTAGACTCAACATTCATACTTTACCACACATATTCTCATATCCTACCTTCTAGTGAATTATCTCTTTTTCATAGATAGTATTCATTCCATCATACTTAATTTTAAATGCCTTGACTATCTCTCCAATGCAATCAAAGAGTGTTTTTATGTATGCATTGGTAGTTTTGATGGTGACACATTTTTTTTAAGTTCTAAATTCTCACCAATAAGTGTCAATTTGTATGATTTAACTCTTATTTCTCCACAATAAAATTATATAATACATTGTTATTCTCATCTACTATGATTTCCAACTTTGCAGTGATTGTCCTTGCATTTCAAAGGTCAAAGGAAAACTTGTTTTCTATATAGAAAGCACATTTTTTTAGTAGGGCAAGTGAGAACTTGATACCCACTTGTTCTACCTCTAGAATATTACCCTCACATCTTATGCTTGTAAGATGCTCTTCTAATTCTTCCATGTTTTTTCCAAATAGCTTATCATTGGCATTTTTATGGACCCCTATAGAAGTACATGGCTATGTGAATTAGGATATTTAATCAAAATGCAAACTTTATTGTTTATTGTAATAAAATAAATTAGTTACTAAATTCAAAAATGTAGTCTATAAATAATGAACACAAAAAATCTAATGTATGGATGAATTTTTAATAAAATAATTTTGATATTAATATTTTTATAAAGTTTTTAGCAATAGAATTTCCAATAAAGGATGTTTCATGCATATAATTTTGTTTCAAGGACAAATAAGTGTTTACCAAGCTTGAACAAGCACAAATTGTAGGTAGCATTAGGACTAAAATAACCTTAAAGTTGCATTTGTGACAGGGAAATTCAAAAAATACTATATTTATGTTTCTATGTGAGAGTTTTGATTTCTTTTTGTGTACAACCGTTAATAATTACATTTTAGGAAGAAGCAACCCAAGGTGACCCTTTATTTTTTATGTTAGATTTTAGTGAAGGAAATGGTGGAGTTAGTATTATATATCTTCTTTACAAAAATATTTTTCTTCTTATCCATATACTTATATTTAAATATGAGACTAAATATAAAATAATGTTCAAGTGTATTTGTAGGCTTGTAATTGGAAAAATTCTATGGTGTCTTGTTTTGAAATAAAATTCTCCAAATTATGCCACAACAATCCTAACCTTAATGTCTGCTATCATTTTTATAATGGTTAAATTTAAAAAATAATGAGAATAAAACATGATAATGAGGCATTGTCTCTATTTCACCAAATGCATTAGACAAATGTTGAACCCAATTAGTTTACCTTTTTTAGTTTGTGTAAAAATAAGAGAATTTTTACATGATTTAATGGTCTTGGAATATCCTTGGTGAGATCAATGTGGGATTTGATTTTTTTTAAGATTCTAATTTGTCTTGCTTCAAACCTAAGGCACAAATTTACCATTTAAAATCCATATAGTCTTCCATATTTCTAGACAATGACATACTCAAGCCAATAGAATAATCAAGATGTTACTATAGGAATAATCATATATGGGTATTTTTCACAAAATTTTAGAATAGGCATACTTCATGGTTTCTTTTGGAATCAAAACTCAATATTCAACAATTGAATTAAACAACCATACAAGGTCAATCTAGTCTATATTTAAGGCTAGAGATGACTGAATTGTTAAACTAGATTTAATGGAAAATTGAAATAATATTTAATAATAAAAATATCACCAAGTAATTCAAATCAATATATATTATGGTCTGATGATACTAAAGTGTAAATATTTCCCTGAGAATCATGATCAAATATTGACTTATCTTAGTTTCCAAAGAGAGATAATGTTGGGGAAAAACTTCATCAATTCATATTACTACAGTCTCTCTTTTCAAATCAAACTAGCTAAATAATAATATAATACTTTCTTCCAAAATATTAACACAATAGTAATGGGTATATTTTTGTCAGATTCATCTTCTTATCCATGCTATAGTAAAATGAAGTTGTAGCTTAGCATGCTAGCTAGTAGGTTTATTGATTTTTATACCCAAAATAATATATTAAATAGAAATAAAAGTGAAAAATACATTTGGAGAGAACCTCTATCAACCAATGCCTTGTCCAGTGAAACCATTATAGGTAATTTGCAATTTAAAATTACCGTAGCTCTTGTTTATCTTTCATGAATTCATATTTTATTTTGTAATTTTTTACACAACAAAGTATAACTATATAATTCATTTAAATGCCAAAATAAATTTAATAAATGGTATAAATCCATGAGTTTTAAATTGATGAAAATGTTCAATAAATCTATAAGAGAGATGTTAAAATTTAGTTCAATAACTTATTATCATATCTTAGTGTGTCTACATACATATCCACAACTTAGAATACAAAACACTATCAAAACTTAATAGAAACATGGAGGTGGTAAACTATGTAAGGATCTATATAAAACATGATTTAGAAAAGGAACTTTTGTAGATTTATTTGTAGCCAAATTTTCATATATGCCATGAGCATATACCAAAAAGGTAATTTCAACCTTGTTAGCTCAATAAAATTTTCAACATCCACCGAAAAGGAGCTTGATCAAATTTGAAAGAAATCAAATGAAGTCATGAAACATAAATATAAATCTACCAAATATCAAGTTCTACAACTTTAACGTAACCCTTAAAAAATAAGACACAAAACCATGAATTCATACCTCCGGCAAGCTCCATAAGATCATTAAAATGATGTAATACTTGTCCACCCTCTTCCTCTTCCTCAAAATAGACTCCATAGACATCGTTGAAGTGTTGAAGTGTTTTGTGAGTTTCCAAAATAAATAAATATAGGAAATGAGATAATTGGATGAAAAATATAGAAGTCACATGATGCACCCTTCCCCTAAATCAATAACAAAATCATATGGAGCACTGAATCCCACCATGATTACTTGTCAAGATACAAATAGACATGTGAACATGTGAACATGATTACTAAAATTTGTAGTAATCATTAAATAATAATGTAAACATTTGACAATACAATAATAAGGATATGAACATGATTACTGGTATTTTTAATACTTAATGAAAAATAATGTAATCATGTGAACATGATTGATTACATCCCAACATTATTACACCATTACATTTCATACATATCATCAAAATTAGTTACATACATGTGAACATCATTGGATCATTTATTCATGCAAAGTATTAAAATACATCATTAATTACAATATTGACCACCACATCATTACTTACAACATACATAAGTGAAACACTTCTTAGCCAAGAAAATACATAAATGTAACACGTATATTGAAACATCATTTCCAAATAATATCTATCATTACATATCATGTCCAAGCTACTAGATGCCAAGTAATATCCATGGTCATGGCGTGACCATGAAACCCCTTCTCAAGGACAAGGAAGTGAATCTAGATGAGTAATGAATGTGATTATTTATCTTTCTACCATGAATATACCTACATTTCAAATCTTCAAGGTTGGTAAGGTGGACAAAAACCAATAATAACACACCAACATTAATAAAACACATATAAATTTGATAAATAAAAATAAAAAATTGTTATTAAATTAAATTCATTATAATAAAAATGAAAATCACTCCAGTTATTCTAGCTTATATGAAGTCAATGAGACTCTAGTGTGATACCCCACATAAAACCTTTGCTTAAGGAAGATCAAAGAAAATAATTATTGAATAACTAACTGCATCAGGAAAAAAATAATTTATTATTGCTCAAATCTAAGACCAATAAAGGACTAATTGCATCAAGAAAAAATTATGGAACAAGGTGTCTAATCAGATTATGTAGTCTTCATAGAGATATAAACATCAAATAAATAGAACCATAACTAGCATATGACATATTGAGTGAATCTCGTACTAGTAACAAATGGCTCATAATTTTTTTCAAGACATCACCTCCCCTTCATCCAAATACTAAAGGAAATTAAAATATATAAAAAATAAAAAATAAAATATGGAAGGGTTTAAAGGAAAAAATGGGAACTAAATATGATGTACATCTTGAAAACCTTTGTTGATTTTCATACATTGATAGGGGATGTGTCAATATTGGTATCATCCATATTTTAAATTACATTTAATTATAAATAATTTTGTAATGTGTCTTCCTCAGTCTTAGAAAAGGAAAGTGACTCTACAACCTCATACATAACCATTTGAATGGTGACAACACAAAAAATTGTGTTTATCACACCATGGCTAGTTTGGCTCCACTCAATAGAGAGTATGGTGCCTTTCTCAGCCATATAACCTTCCATGTAAAATCAAACATTTTAACTCAGGTGTAAATAAAAAATTTATATGGATTAATAATTATACTTAGTGTTAGGGGTGTCAATGGTCATATCCTCCTCATCATGTTGAACTTCCTCACTTGACACTACAATAACCTATTCTTCTTGTGTTTCCTCCACAACATTCTTCTATAAAGGACTGATAAAAAATAATAGAAAAATGGAAGTGTTAAAAATAACTATAATATAAAAATGTTTGGACATATTAATTGATTTTAATTACCCAAAGCATCTCATCATTTCCATTTTTTCTATTTTCCCCCTCACAAACCCTTTTCCCTTTATGTGACATGTACTCCCTTAAGGTAATGTATTCCTCCTCAAAAGAATGGGTTTGAGGGTCATGTATATCATTTTTTGATGATGGTTTTTGTGGAAATGGAAAATTTAATATTCATAAATGTAAAATGACCTAATACTTTCATGCATGTGAACTATTCAACATATTGAATATCACCTATAAATCACAATTATCTGCACCATGCCCTTATTCCAACCTTATCTTTATTTCTCCATCTCTCAAAAATAATTTATCTACCTTATTGACACATGACTTCTTCATTATATTTTTTGAATTTAATCATATGAACTCATTTGGTCATTGACATCCTTTTAGGTTATCTCACTCACATTAGATACTTGGAAGATATTCTATCTGGCCATCCATATCTTTTTATCATATGCCTCTTTTTGAGTCTCTAATTTTTTACTAATCAGTCTATTGACCTATGTTATGTTTTTATTAGTGCATATGCCCTTCTCCTCATCTTCCATTTCACACTACCTACATGACCTAGAGGCCTTCTTGGAACATGTTGACTACCATGAATCTTATGGTGGTGAGTGTTGGGTCTATCTAGTGACAAAAATAGATGGTCAATGTCATTAGAAAATGTATTTCATGGGTGTAGAAGAAAATAATGAAAATCCCACTTAGCAATACCCATGTCAAAAAAATTGTATTCACCCATAAATAATCATTCAAGACATAACCATGAGATTACAAGCTATAAAAATGTTTAAATCAATAAGAATAAACAATCATCATAAAAAATAAAAAAGTGTGCTTACAAGTTTCAATTCTTCCTCCTCAAGATTAGATTGTGAGGTGTATGGAAACCAATCACTATCATCTTAATCATCCACATCCTCATCAACATTACCATGAGGGTCATTAACATACTCCTCAACCCTGTCTCACTCCACTTCTTCTTACCATAATGTTGTATATATATATATATATATATATATATATATATATATATATATATATATATATATATATATATATATATATTTTCAATCCAAAATACATATAAAACAAAAATCATAGATGAGCATGATGGTGGAAAAAAAAGTATAATTTAAGGTTATTTTTGGGGACAAACTCATCATAGGGGTTCATTACTACCCTCATAATGTTTGTTCCACTATGTTGCCTCCTACAAAAATATATAAAATAACATATAAAAATCACAAAGTGGATATGAAGTGGTCAAATGTTGACTATTATAGACAATTATAAAATAATATTACATTTAACATGGACAACACACAAAGCATCATTACCAATACTTATGTTGACTCCTTGTTTGAAACCCTATTTGGAAAATAATTAAACAACCACTAAGATTTCATTTTGGTAGATTGGGAAACAAATGAATTTGATGTAAAATGTTATTTCTCCTCAAACATACAATATAAGTAAAATAGTCAATGTAAGTAACCATTAGTATTGTCTAGATTTGAAAAATAAATAATAGATCCCAAGTAGTCAAATGTATGTTATTTAATGACAAAATTAAACTTAATAAAATTTACGATATGCAAAAGAAAGATAACCTCAATAAAATTACCTTTCCCTACCCAGTGGGAATCCCACTCCCATTGGTGGATTCACTATCTAAAATCATCTTAGGAACTTTAGAAACTAAAGATGAAAGTCTATACTCAGGGAATGCATGTAATGATGATTGGTTGATTTAATCCTAAAACAATTCGTATAACAATCCATTATTATCAAACAAATTGAATCAAACTAAAAAATTAATGTTCATGGGTAATAAATAAAATTACATAAGATGAGCTTTGACATAGCAATCCTTATAAATCATCCATCATTAATCTATAAAAATAAAAAAGTATCATTATAAATGTAAAACATAGAATATTTTAATTGGTATGATATAGTTGAGAGATGTTTTCATATATATGGTACATGTATTTAAAATATGTTTAAATTATTGATAGTGTGATAACCTTATTATTTAAATTGTCAATATTTTGATATTGCATACAAGATACAACAAAATGTTAATAAAACCCTATGCAGTCAAAAAATACCCATGTGTAACAATGTTATTTCTTGCTCATGGAAAACTTGAATACATTGTCTATAAAACCCCAACCTTATCCATTAAACCCTTTCCATATATTCAATTATAGAGTTTTAATCCCCTTTCCATCAAAATTTTGGAACATAGTATAGGGTATGGCATTTATGAGAAACAAATGGCATGTGAAATACATCATAGATAACACTCTAAAAAATGAATCTATGTAATAAGCTTATTTTTACCCATGGAAAGCTATATATGAATGTTTTATACATATCTCTTACCCATTGAGAACTATATGCAAAGCTATGAACATAAACATAACATATTTAAGTAAATCAACAATAATAGAATGTTTCATAAACATAACATTCTTGAATTGCATTAGCCATAATAGAATTGTTTGCATATCAATGAGATGAAAATTTTAATAAGGATTTTTAAGAAGTCATTTTGAGAATATATGAAGCAAATTTAAAAGTCTACATATAATGAATTATATGGCATCTATGAACAACTATGTCCATCACTGTGAATACTTGGCTATTTGTATGTAAGTCCTCTTCATCAAAATTTTAAAACATAGTATAATATATGGAATCTATAAACAATAAAATAGTATGTGAAATGCATCACAAATAACACTCTAGAAAATGAGTATGCACAACAAGCTTATTTCTTACCCATGGAAAACTTTATCTAAAATTATGAGAATAAACATGTATAATGGAATGGTTCATACATAAATCTTACCCATGGAAAACAATACGCAAAATTAGGATCATAAACATAGCATGATTTAAGTGCATCAACCATAATTTAATTATTTATAAATATAACATGCTTAAAGTGCATTAACCATAATAAAATGGTGTGGTTCACATAGTAATTAGGTGTATAATTTAACTTGGATTTTAAATAACTTAATTTGAGCATATACAAATATATTTTAAAATTCTACATATATTGAATTATATAGTATCTATGAAAAAAAATAACAATCCAAAAATTCCCTTAACCTAAATCATTTTCTTAAAAATAGCCAAAAAGTTTGGATTATGGTTTACAACATTCAATGTTATATAGTATTTTCTCTTATATTATTTATTGCATCTGTATTTGTGAATATTTAGATATTTATATGCATTTCCTCCATTATATTTACAATAATGGTACTGCATGTAAATTATAAAAATTAATTTAGCATGTGGGAGTTTGAGTATTTGAATAATCTTGTGGATAGATATTGCAATGATGCATCTTCCACTATTGAACTATTGGTGTGATATGCATAAATCATGTCATTAAAATAAGGGTCCATCACTTTTAAAAAATAAACCTTTATATTGATTGGCTACCACTAAATTAATATTTCTTAGATGATCCTCCTCAAACTTTCCATACAAAAGTTGAAATAAATAATTTTATCAAGTACAGTGTTTAAAGAAATTCATTTAAAATAAATTATTATGTCCTCATATTTTTATCCCCTAGCCCTATTGGTGTGAAAATTTGTTCTGAGGACATATGTAGGTTTCCATCAACAGTGTTGGGATGAAGTCCCTCTCTTATTTGAGATTGGAGATACCTTTATTGAAAACCAAAAAGATTACAAAAAGGAAACTATTTATAGAAAAATGGTGTTTTTCATGGGGTTGTAGTTTTAACTTGAAAGTATGGAAAGGTAGTATACATGAAATGTAAGAAGAATATAGTGGAGGAAAATAAAGCATACAAGGATAATAGATGACAAAAACATAGTTCTATTTAGCCAAACATAGAAACTCACTAAAACAATCTAAAAAGGAGTATTTTAGTAAATGAAATCTTTATCATAGAAATGGGATAGGAAAGACATATTCTAATAATCATAATAGAGTACATACACCAAAGATATTGAATAATTCTAAGAAAAGTGATAAAAAACAACTTTCTATTTCCTCAAAAGAATGGACAAAAATCCTATTCTTAGCCCACCAAGATTTCATGATTATATAAACTCTTAATGTAAATTCAATAGAAATTCTAACAATGAAAATTAGCAACATTAAAAAAAAAGAATAAATAAAAATATTAATGAACACACATACATTATCCATTTGGGGAGATTTTGGACACAAAATCTATAGAAGTTCTCCTTGTATTGATTCTTCTACAAGATAAAAATACAAACTCTACTCTCTACCTTTGGAAAAATATGTTCAACTATCAAAAATATCTTTATATAAGCTCAAAAGTCCTCTTTATAGTTTAAAATATGTGTAATCACCTTTTAAGCACCCTCATAACCAAATTTTGATTTTACAATTGCTTTATCACTTACGACTTTAAAAATGTAAAACATAACCTTATTAAGTTATAAAAAAGTGCAAAGAAGAAATAGAATCTTGGAAAGACAAAAAAGTGAATTTTAATGGTTATGAGAAGAGGATATGTCCTTTTTCTAAGTAGGTCCCTATTCTATTATGAAAAAAAATTGATTCCTCCTACTGAGATGAATTCAACCCATATATTTTGAACCTCTAAACTGCCTAGATGATCCCTTCTCTTGCAGGAAAAACTATATGGTTCAATATTGTAAGCCATTCATATGATGCATTGGTAGCCTCTTCAATATTCTTGAAAAGTTTTGGAATTTTAGCATGATGTTTTAAATTTCATTATGAATACCACTCAATTTACACATTGCTCCCTTATTGAATGCACTTGCTCCAAAGAGTACCATTTTTATCAACATTGAAATTGATCTTTCAATTTTGTAGTTGTTTAAAATTTTGATTCATCCTAGTTCGATAGGTCATAATGAATAGATAAAATATTGGAACATACATCATATTTCATGTCATCACAAACTTTCCCATGTTGTTGAAAGTCTTCCAAATCTTCAACCAGAGTATGGATCTTCTAGTTTAAGCATTGAGCCCACAAGTGTGAATAATTATTTTTTGCCTTATCAAGAATACCTTCTGAGATCAAAGAATTATCATCCATGGATCCCATGTCCCTCAAGACTATGATCAATTTATTCCATATTTAAATATCTATTTGAGTATATATTTTTTCTTCTTCAACTTTCACCTGACTAGAATTGATGAGGTCATAAATTCTTTGATTCTCATCAAGGAATTTGAACCTTAAAGAAACAAATCTTCAATCCAGGACTCCATCACTTTACCATGATTATTATACCTATTTATTTTTTAAATCATGTCTTTATCGATAAAAAATTTAGAGCTTGTAATTATTATTATCTAAGAAGTTGATGTAGGTGTAGAAATCACACTCTAAGAAGTTTCACTAATATTCAAGATTTGTTTGGTATACACTAAAAGTACACATACCTTTTATTCTAACTATTCCTAAGTTTGTATTCCATCTTCTCTCATTTAATTAGCTTAGTAATATTCACTTTGAAATTATGAATTTTTCTTTAAGGTGTTGATTAACATAAATTGATTGTGTTAATGTTATAGTCATCCAATGCCATTTCACCCTAGTTTTTCTCCACACGAGGTTTTGTTATTTACACAGATTGTGTCCTTGAAAGGTAAATCATAAACCTTTAAGTAGTCTTTACCTTTATTTTATTTATAGGTCCTTGAAATAGATTAGATATAGCATTAAAATCAATATCATCTAGTGTGAATGAAGGATTTTTCTTTCTCTGAGTCTATTATACCCATGAAGAAGACATGTCTCCATGTGAACAATCCAATTGAGAATCTATGGAAACCAATGGAGTCAATGATTATAACTATTTTATGGCTGATATAAGAATGGATATAATTTTAATTGATTGTGGGGTATCAACAACTTGTTGCATAGATAAAAATGGAGGTAGAGGTAGAGATAGAGATGGAAAAAGGGAATGAGTATGGTGAATGTAGAGAAAAAAATGAAGGGATGATGGTGTAGGTGACTCGATGGGAAGAGAAATGGTAAGAAAATGGACTAAACCTAGGTCCATAGTCAAAAATGGATAATTAGTGTTTTCAATCAACATTGAAGGGTCCATCTCTTATGTGAATTTTTATGTGGTAGATGGATTTGATCTCTTGATCAAGATCTTTTTCCTTGAAGGATTATCTTCACATATTTGTTTGGGAACTTTATTTTTATTAATATCTTATCCATCTCCACCTGTAACAACCAAATTGGATTTATTTATAAAGATCATGTGCTTGAATATGAAGTTACTAGAGCATAATAATTATGTTTTTGTCCATTTTAATTTCCTTCATCTTTAAAACAACTTTTTTAAGTGAGCTCTCTTACTTTCTTATCATCCCATTCTATTTTTATAGCTAGCATGACTTGCATGTGTTCCATAATGTCTTTCATTTCTTTTATTAATTGAATAATTAGAGGGATAGCTATGAGGTGAATATTTTCATATAAAACATATTATACATCATTGGTGTCATCATCCTCAATGATCATTTTACACTAGTTAAGTCTGAAAGACTTAATCTTTTTTAATATCATCCTTGAACATTATCTCTTTCTAACTTTTAAATCATCTTCATAGTCTTCATGGTAGTCTTAAATATCTAAAATATGAGGGTAGTTAGAGCCAATTTTTAGTTTTTTTTCACAAAACCCTTGTTATCAAAAATAAATATCCTAGTGTGTGCATACATCAAAAATTCCACCAATGACTCTTCAATATTGGATGCATCTTTGGGTGACTTGAAACTAAAGTAAATGAGACTGATAGGAAAGTTTATTCCTCTTATATTCGAATCCTTAAATTTATTATATACTTCAATGAGTTATCTACAAAGCTCAATCAGAATAATTTTCACTTGGATACTTTGGCAATCTAAAATGAACACCTTCGAATCCACCAACCCAGATATAAGTAAATTTTGTAAATTGGATGAAATATCTTCCATAATTCTTGATCAAAGTAGTTAATTCATTAGAAATTCTGGCCATAAGGTTCTTGTTTAGTTATCTAACTAGCATCATGGAGAACACATCATTTACTCTCTTGAAATGGATTTTTCCTTTCTCATGAGTGAGTTGAGGAAGCTTTTGGTATATCAGTGTGTTAGGGATATTCTATTTCACCTCTATCAAACTAAGATTAGAATTAAGGACTATAATGAAATTGATCAAGCATGAAGTCGTATAGATTTTTACATTGATTCTGATTTAATTAGTTGTTTATGAATGTTATTTCTAATAATCAAAGCCCAATTAATGAACTAATTAACTACACATATGATACTCATAAACATAAAAATATACTAGTGAAAAGTAATTTTCTTTGTCTCCCATTACCCTACTCAAAAGGGTTCATATCTAATAGTTTTTCTTTGAAATTTGACTTGTATATGGTTTTGATATGATTGAGATTGATTCTTTTTCTGTTTGTCAACCAAGATTGACTTAACATCCTATTTCACTTATCATGATTACCCTTCCATAACTATTAAACAATGTCTCTATTGATATACATAATTTCATTATGGGGTTCAATGTTATAGGTGATTCCTATAGAGGTGATGTCTAGTTTAGATATTATTTGGTTATTTACAAACCTTATCTCTCTAATTTTATGGTTATAGTACTTTGTGCATGCAAGTACTAAATCTACACATTGAGTGGAAGCTAGGAATGCAATTGCATGTGCAGGTCTGCTATCTAGAATTCCTCCTAGAAAATTTCTTGTAGCATCCATTATTTTTCATAAATCATTTGTATTCATGTGCTCTATGTCACTATCTAAGATGTTTGAGATGTTTACATATAAAATGGAAATAAGTTTATATCTCATATATTCTAACTTCATACTTGATGATGTAGCTGACTGAATAATAACAACTGAGGGATAGAGTTGAAAAGAAATGAGTGACTTAAATAAGTTATGATGAAGGATTATGATAAATATTTGAAGGACTTAGAAGGAAGTTAAAAACCATTTCACATCAAAACTAAAAGTTTGGCTTCTAAAACGAAAACCACCTATGAGAAAGCTAAAACCATGCCTTTTTTCTTTGAAAACTACTTTTATAGATTTTTAATGAGTAAGAAATAAAATAGTAGTTGTATAGAGGTTCTTCTATTTGTAATTAAATATTCCCAAGTATGTGATAGGTAAAATATTTTTTTGAAAGTTCCCTTGATAAAAAAAGATCTTATTTTATCAAAACCATAGCTTTCTTAAAAATTGATTTGATATAACTATACTTGGGTTGCAAAACCACATTATTTTCTTGGCAAAACCTCCTTATACAAGTTTGAGTGTATTCAAATGAAGATGATGAATTTATAGAGGTGAAAGTGCATGCAAAATTTCTTGCATCTAGGCCACTCAAGGGAAAATAATATATAAAATCTCATCGCATGCATGACTAATGTTTTATTTTTAGAAAACTACACTTTATATAGTGAAAACCACCTTTGGAGGCTTGAATACTATGAATTTGTCTTTGAACCCACCTAGAAACCACTCTTAAAAGAAAATTAAGAAATTGATGGGGTTTTAAATGTGAAAAAAATGTGTTTGAATACATATAAAACCTGTAAGTGTAAAAATAGGATGTATAAATCCACAATGAATAGTGACTTTCCATGTGGAGAGAAAATATAGGATATTTAAGATGGTTTAGATTCATAATGCAGGTGCTAGGAGTGAATAAAATAATGTGCAAACTTTTGAAAAGGATAAAATACGTTTGACTCTTTAAAAACCTTGTATAAGAGTTTGGATTTAGTGTATCTTAATATAATCCACTTTTCTACTCCTTAAAACCACTCTATGCCAAACAATACCATTATTTTCATGAACAATGGAGGGTTTGGTTACTTTGGAAGCTTTGAAACTGCTTATAGAAGACTCGTAACCATAATGATGATGTCTAAGGTTGTGTATATGTGTAAAACTACCTTAGTAATGAATTTAAAAAGCTTTGACCATTCACACTTGATGGTGAGGCCAAAATAACTCCCACATAGGATAACTCATATAAAAGGTTTTTGCCCAAGTGAATAAGCCATGTAATTGTATGGGAGGGAATGTTTTTTTGAAAATCGTTCTAAGTCAATACCATGTATTATTTTTTTTAAAAGGAATCTTTGAAAAGTCATTGGTGGGCTACATGGAGGGATAAGGCGATGAGTTGGGAGACTTGGCATGCTTTAGAGCCAAATCTACATGTTGAAAGAAAACTTATTTTTGATTAAAAACATAAACCTACAAAGACTCTCAAAGACATTAAATTATTTCATAGATATTTTAGAATCATTTGAAAGATGACTAGTTTCCAAACATGACTCAAAATTTACAGTAGGTGAATTGGCCTAATAAATGCTCATAAAGAGTGAAAGATGACTTAGAGTCCATTATTATAATGACCAAGGAAAGTAAGAGGTATTATAAGGGAGTCAATTCAAATTATTAAATGAAAGATTTAATAACATCTAAGAAATCATAAAACACCCAAAAAATCAAAGTTTGATTATCATGAAAAGTTTAAAAATTAACTCATAGAAGCTCAATTTTTGAGATAACAACTAGATCTAACTTGGAAATTTTACAAAGCATAAATTAAAAATATAGACTCTAGTTTCATTGGTAATTAATTTTCTCATTAGGATATAGATTCATTTAGGTTTTTGATAAACAAACTGATTGTGAGTAAGGCAAGAGATTACTAGAACAACAACTAACTAAGAAGGAGAATGACACAAAAAACACCAAAAAAGTGACAATTGAAGTTAAACACAATTAAAATTATTATGTATATTACTTACATGTAATGGAATAATCTTATTTATTTTAAATAATGCTTTAGATTCCACCCACTAAAGGGATAAGTAAGATGAGTACCATCATGATAGGATAAGTAGAAGTTGTTGTCTCCATAAAAGTGCCTGATCTTGAAAGGACCCATCCACATGGAGTAAAATTTTACATGACTTCTATTTGGCTCTTTGCACTTATCCCATAAGAGAATAACATCCCCCACCTATAAATCTATTTTCTTTAATTTCTTGTCAAAAATAACTTTGACTTGAGCTTAATGTTTAACAATTCTATCAACAACTTGAGCTCTATCTTCTTCAAGCTTGATTAGATAGATAATTCTTTTGTCTAAAGGATTTTTAAAGTTTTGATTCTCAATGGGCCTGAAGTGTAATAAATTTGAGTGTTATTGGAATTGTCGCATCTATTCCATAAAAAAATAAAATGGAGACATAATAATAGCTTTCTTTGGTGTGATGTTATCTTCCCACTATGCATCATATAACTTCTAGTGTTAGTTCCTTTGATTCTCATCAACCAGCTTATGAATTATGGTGATTAGATTCTTATTCCTTGAATTATCTTGGTCATTTCCCTATGGGTAATAGTATGAAGAGTGAGATAATGAGATGCCATAGCCATAGAATAATCTAATCAATTTTTAAGAAGAAAAGTTTGAATCATTATCAATTACAATCTTTTTTGGAACATCATATCTCACCAATATATTCTCTTTCATGAAGTTAAAAATAACTTCTAAAGTTGTTTTCTTGATTGAGATGGATTCTACCCATTTGGTGAATCAGTATTTAGCATTGAGAACATATGTATGTCTTGCACTTGAATGAGGATTCATATTTTTTATGAAATCCACCCCCATTATTGAAAGGGTTTTTCTATCACCATTGGCTTGAGTAAAAATTCTAGAAGTATTGGTCACCCGATGAACTATTGATAGGCCTCACATTTTCTTACCCATTCATAAGATTATTTGAAGAGTGTAGGCCGGTAGTAATGGGATCTTATAATTTTATACATTTTCACTAGAGAAGAGAAGTGTCCACCATAAATTTTATCATGAAATGCTTGTATGAGATTTTTTTATTGTTCACTATTTTTGAATAATGTACCATCCCAGATCGTGTACTTTTTTGATTTCAACTTGAGTGTCCTACATTGTTTGGTATCCAGATGAGATAGACATTCTCAATATTTCATAATTAAATCAATATCTACAAACCACACATTAGTATAATCTATAAAAATGATAATGGGGGACCTTATTTATTTTGATCATTACAATCCATTGAACAGGTTAACTAAGAATTTATTTATTCTACTATAAGATGACATAATCCTTTTCCTCAAATAAAAATTTTGGGCTTTATTTCAAGATATTATTCCTAAACCTTGGTTATCCAATTACCTCTCTTTGATCTTGGCTCCTGTTGAGTTAAAATAGACTTCATTATTGTACTTGAAACCGTCACAATTGAATGTGAATGCAAAATATAGTACTTGAATTGCATGATAGCTTTCACAACTCTGTATGCATGTTTATCCTCTAGATAATATTTTAGTTCATAGTCCTTAAGACTAAAATTAATGAAATAAATGGGAGATTCAATACCTTCATCATTTTTATGAATCAATATGCCTGAGTGAGTATGTTCTAAGGCATAACAATA
Source organism: Torreya grandis (assembly GCA_037957365.1). Classification (NCBI taxonomy): domain Eukaryota; kingdom Viridiplantae; phylum Streptophyta; class Pinopsida; order Cupressales; family Taxaceae; genus Torreya; species Torreya grandis. Next base: position 1,427,860 of record JARHVA010003771.1, on the reverse strand, counting down.
AATCATGAGCTTTTTTTGAAGTCAAGGTAGACTAGAGTTGGTGAATGAGCAATAACATCTTTTATTTTATTGAATGAATCTTTTCCTTCATTATTCCATTTGAAGGAGGGTCTTCCTTTCATCATCTCAGTAATATACCTGGTGATATCTATAAAATTTAGAAAAAATCTCCTTAAGAAATTCACCTTTATGAAGAATGAATGCACACTTGGTTTACTAGCTAGAAAATAAAGCTTTTGGATTGTCTAAAATCTCTCTGGATCAATATTCATTCTTTATTTGGAGACAATGTGTTTCATAAGTTTCCATTTAGTCATCCCAAAAATATTTTTTAGGGTTGAGATAAATACCATGAAGTCGACACTTGTTAAATACCTTCTCAAGGTGTTCATAGTGATCTTCCCTCATTTTTGAAAATATTATTAGATCATCTAAGTACACCATAATTATTTTGTTTTTCATATATTTGAATGTGATATACATGTCCCTCTAGAATGTATCCCCTGCATTGATCAATCTAAATAACATTCATTGATATGTGAAAGTTCCCCATGGAGTTGTGAAAGCTTTCTTATGTTGGTCTTCTTTATTAACCTTGATTTGATTATACCCTAAGAAACCATCCAACATTGAGAGCATTTTAGAACCTATGAAAACTTTAAGGACTTGATACATAATGTGCAATGGATAATTATCTTTGAGAGAGTCCTAATTAAAATTATATAAGTCTACATAGATCTTGATTTATCTATTATTTTTATGAAATGGTACTATGTTAGTAACCCAAGCTGAATGGTAAGTGCTAAAAATAATTAGAGCATTCAACATTTTATGAATCTATACAAAAATTGTCCCTATAATCTTTGGATTATAGTTTCTTTACTTTTTCTTGAATGGCTTTACATCAATTTTTAGATAAACTATGTGTTGCATTTATTTCAAATGAAAAGACTTTAGATCTTCATATGAATATGCAATAGTGTTAATGTATTTTCAAATCAAACTAATGAATTTTATTTTCTATTTCGGTAACAACATTTCCAAATTTAACCAACCTAGGTTGTTATTCAAAGCCAATGTTCACTTTCTCATAATCTACTAAAGTGAGGGAATATTTATGCATTTTATTTTTGATGAACCTGTTATGTTTTTCAAAAAGTTCTTCCAATGAGACTAGACCTTTAGGAATATTATTCCCTTTTAGTTTGATTACTCCTTCTTCATCTTGTTCTTCAAATATGTCTTCCTTCTGAATTTGTAATGAATATTCTTTGTATGATGAATCACTACCTTCAAAGTACATATTTTTGACACATCAATTTTTTAAAGGAGATGATCTATTGATCATCATTAAATACCTTCTAGTTCTCTGAATTATTTGGTACACTTGGTCAATAAAAAAATTTAATTATGTATTTATATATACCAATTTATGAATGGGTAATCAATAATGAAGCTAAAACTACAAATGTGTATACTTTGGAATTATTTTCTCTTGGAATAAATTGAATAGAGAATGACTCAAAAGATTTCAGATTATCTTAGACTTTATTTTTATAGTGTCTCAAATGATAATTTTTTACCTGATACTAGACATTGATATGCTTGATAATAAGTTTTATATCACCCAACACTTTCAAATTTTGAATTCTCATCTCTTCTACAAGTTATAATCTAAGAGTGATTCATATTCCATGGTATTTTTAGTACACTCAAACTACAATTTTTAATAAAAAGGAAATATTTATTTATTTATGGATATTAGAATGATTCCTGCACTAGATCTTATTTTTTATTAGATAAGGTAAACCTAGGTTTTATAGGGACCCGGTACCAAAAAATTGAAATAAAGATTTTTAACCAGGCCTTACATGGTCAAACGAACCAAAAGATAAAGTCTAAATAGCAAAAACAAGAGTAGACATAGAAAACATGTTAATTGGGGGGACCCTCCTAATTATCCTCCATATCAAAATTTTCCTTTAGAAGGAATTTTGTCTTGTCTTTCAAGGCTTTGGCTCTGGTCTAATTTTTGGGACCCTCAGATTATTCACCAGAGAAAATCATCCTCAAGTGTTTCCTACATTTCACCTCAGGGAAGGGATGCTTAGGGGGGACCCCCTAGGGGGGATTTGGGGACCTTAGGTGATTTGAGAATTGAGGAAATGGGATGGGGTAGGGTAGACTACACCAACCCATGGGTCATGGCCTCCACCACCCAGTTAAACTTGTTCTAATCCTAGATCAATTTTACCAAGCCAAAACCCACCTGCTAGACCTTTATGTTAAAATTTTATAACATTACTTTATATTTTTCATGCTCCTCTATTACAGTGGCCACACCTTTCTGATCATAGGTGGAGGGAGAGCTGAGGGTGATAGGTTTAGGTTTAGGGATGAAAATCATTTTCAAGGGAAGGTCATTTGAAGGGGAATGGGGAAAGCTATTATGAGGATAAAGATAAGTATTAGGGAGGGAGCTCACAGAGGGATTCCCCTCTAAGGAGTTTTCTTTAGATGAATATCCTTCAGGGGGGAATTTTTTTCCAAGCAGGGTATGGCCATGTTTCACCAGTAGAAAGATGAGGCCTTGATGAAAGATTGGGTTAGTTGCATTAACCTAGTAGAGGAGGACTGTGCTTTCTAGGGATTTTAGGAGAAAATAGGGAAGGTTGATCTTAAAACTAATGAAATGATTGAGCAACATGAAATGGTATAAAAATATCAAGGTATACTTACCTTTGAGGGTCAAGTACCTCATAACCTTTAAGAAGACTTTGGACCAATATTTAGGCAGGCCAGTGCAACAAAATCCCTTTTTATCCATTTGTACAAATTCATTAGTTTAAAAAAATCATTGTAGCAATTCCTATTTCTTTTATTGATCCTTGTATTCTTTTGTGCTTGTGCAAGTCATGCCCATGACTTCTCTTATTAACTCCTCAAAAACATTAATGGAAATCCCCCTCATAGAAACCTTCCTTCTTGACCAAGCCGCAATGAAATATCTTACCACTAGAGGATTATGCTCAGTGATACGCATTCATAAGAGTATGCATTTTCTTACCCATTCATAAGAGTATTTGAAGTGTGTAGGTGAGTAGTAATGGGATGTTATAATTTTATACATTGTCACTAGAGAAGAGAAGTGTCCACCACAATTTTGATCAAGAAATTATTGTAGGATCTTATATTGTTCAATATTTTTGAATAATATACCATCCTAAATCATGTACTTTTTGTCTTTAAACTTGAGTGTCCTACATTGTTTGGTATCCAAATGAGATGGACATTCTCAATATGTCATAAATTAATCAATAACTACAAACCACACATTATTAGAATCTATAAAAATGATAAAGGGGTATCTTATCTATTTTTATCATTAGAATCTACTAAATAGGTTAACTAAGAATTTGTTTGTTCTATTATGAGATGGCATAGTCCTTTTCCTCAAATCAATTTTTTTTAATTTATTTCAAGGTAATATTCCTAAACCTTGGTTATACAATTAACTCTCTTTGATCTAGGTTCCTACTGAGTTAACATAGACTTCATTATTGTACTTGATACCACCATCACTGAATGTCAATGCAAAATATTGTACTTGAATTGTATGATAGCTTTCACAACTCTGTATGCATGTTTATCCTATGGATAATATTTTAGTTCATAGTCCTTAAGACTAAAATTAATGAAATAAATGGGAGATTCAATACCTTCATCATTCTTCTGAATCAATATGGTTGAGTGAGTATGTTCTAAGGCATAACGATAAATCATGAGCTTTTATTGAAGTCAAGATAGACTAGATTTGGTGAATGAGCAATAACATATTTTATTTTCTTGAACACCTCTTTTCCTTCATTATTCCATTTGAAAGAGGGTCTTCCTTTCATCATCTCAGTATTATGCCTGGTGATATCTATAAAATGTAGAACAAATCTCCTTAAGAAATTCACCTTTATGAAGAATGAATGCACACTTGGTTTATTAGTTGGAATAGAAAGCTTTTAGATTTTTTAAAATCTCTCTAGATCAATATTCATTATTTATTTGGAGATAATGTGTTCAATAAGTTTCCCTTTAGTCATCCCATAAATATTTTTTAGGGTTGAGATAAATACCATGAAGCTGACACTTTTTAAATACCTTCTCAAGATGTTCATAGTGATCTTCCCTCATTTTTGAAAACATTGTTAGATCATCTAAGTACACCACAGTTACTATGTTTTTCCTATCTTTGAATGTGATATACATGTCCCTATAGAATGTATCCCCTACATTGATCAATCTAAACAACATTCATCGATATGTGAAAGTTCCCCATGGAGTCATGAAATCTTTCTTATCTTGGGCTTCTTTATTAACCTTGATCTGATTGTACCCTGAGAAAGCATCCAACATTAAGATCATTTTAGAACCTATGACAACTTTAAGGAATTGATCCATAATGTGAAATGGATAATTATCTTTGAGAGAGGCCTAATTAAAATTCTATAATTCTACACAGATCTTGATTTATCTATTATTATTATGAACTGGTACTATGTTAGTAACCAAAGCTGAGTGGTGAATGGTAAAATAATTAGAACATTCAACATTTTATGAATCTATAAAAAAATTATCCCTATAATTTTTGGATTATAATGTCTTTACTTTTTCTTGAATGGATTCACATTAGGTATTAGATAAACTATGTGTTGCATTTATTTCAGATGAAAAGACTTGAGATCTTTGTATGAATATGCAATAGTGTCAATGTATTTTCAAAGCAAACTAATGAATTTTCTCTTTTATTTAGGTAAAAACATTTCCAAATTTAACCAACCTAGGTTTTTATTCAAAGCCAATGTTTAATTTCTCATAATCTACTAAACTGAGGGAACATTTTTGTATCTTCTTTTTAATGAAGCTATCATGTTTTTCAAAAAAATATTCCAATGAAACTAGACCTTTAGGAATATTATTCCCTTTTAGTTTGATTACTCCTTCATCTTGTTCTTCAAAGATGTCTTCCTTATAAATTTGTAACGTATATTCTTTGTATGATGAATCACTACCTTAAAAGTACATATTTTTGACACATCAATTGTTTTAAGAAATGAGATGTTCTATTGATCATCATTGAATACCTATTAGTTCTCTAAATTATTTGGTACACTTGATTGATATACCAATTCAATTATGTACTTATATATACCAATTTATGAATGTGTAATCAATAATGAAGTTGAAATTACAAATGTGTATACTTTGGAATTATTTTCTCTTGGAATAAATTGAATAGAGAATGACTCAAAAGATTTCATATTATCCTAGACTTTATTCTTATAGTGTCTTAAATGATAATTTTTTACCTGATACTATACATTGATATATTTGACAATAAGTTTTATATCACCCAACACTTTTAAAATTTCAATTCCCATCTCTTTCACAAGTTATAATCTAAGTAAGAGTGATTCATATTCGATGGTATTGTTAGTACACTCAAAATATAATTTTTAATAGAAAGGAAATATTTATTTATTTGGGGATATTAGAATGATTCTTGCACTAGATCTTATTTTTTATTAAATAAGGTAAACCTAGGTTCTACATGGAACTATAACCATAAAAGTGAAATAAATATTTTTAACCAAGCCTTACATGGCTGAATGAACCAAAAGATAAAGTCTAAATAGTAAAAATAAGAGCAGACACAGAAAACATGTTAATTAGGGAGACCCTCCTAGGTATCTTCTATAATATAATTTTCCTTTGGTAGGAAGTTGGTCTTATATTTTAAGGCTTTGGGTCTAGTCTGATTCCTAGAACCCTCAGCTTGTTCACCAAGGAAAATCATCCTCAATAATTTCCTACCTTTCACTTGGGGGAAAGGATGCTTAGGGGGGACCCCAAGGAGTGGATTTGGGGACCTTAGGGGATTTGAGAATTGGAGAAATGGGATGGGGTGGGGTATACTACACCAACCCATGGGTCATGGCCTATGCTACCCAATGAAGCTCATTCCAATCCTAGATTAGTTTTGCCAAACCAAAACCTACCTAATGGATTTTTATATTAAAATTTGTAACATTACTTTGTTTTTCTCATGTTCCTCTATTACAGTGGCCATACCTTTCTGATCATAGGTGGAGGGAGAGCCAAGGGTGATGGGTTTAGGTTTAGGGATGAAAATAATTTTTAAGGGAAGGTCAACTAGAGGGGAATGAGGCAAGATATTATGAGGATAAATATCAGTAGTGGGGAGGGAGCTTATAGAGGGATGACCCTTTGGGGGGCCCTCTAGGGAGTCTTCATCAAAGGAGGATCCTTCAGGGGGGACTTTTTTTTCAAGTAGGGTACAACCATGTTTCACTAGTAGAAACATGAGGCCTTGATGCAAGATCAGGTTAGCTACATTAACTTGGTGGAGGAGGACTATGATTTCTAAGGATTTTAGTAGAAAATAGGGAAGTTTGATCTTAAAACCAATGAAATGATTGAGCAACATGAAATGGTACAAAAATATTAAGGTATACTTACCTTTGAGTGTCAAGTACTACATAACCTATAAGCAGACTTTGGGCTAATATTTGGGTAGGTCAATATGGGGAATCCCTTTTTCTCCATTTATACAAATTCATTAGTTTAAAAAATCATTGTAGTGACTCCTATTTCTTTGATTGATCCTTGTATTCTTTTTTGCATGTGTAAGCCATGCCCGTGAATTCTCTTATTAACTCCTTAGAAACATTAATGGAAATCCCCCTCATGGAAACCTTCTTTCTTAACCAAGCCGCAATGAAATTTCTTACCACCAAAGGATTATGATCGATGATACACTTCATATACTCTGTTAGCGCACCTTTTTTGAGATTTTTCCATAATTTTTTATTTTCACAAACCTCTTTACAGGATGTTGGTTCCATTTTATCTCTATCACCACCCATGTTCATAGGAGTTGTAAGGTTGGAGGGAATAGGTCGAGGGTTTTAAATGATGGAGAAACAACTAAAGCTTGTGATATGAGGGATGCCCTCCAAATCCTTCCAAACATAATTATGTTCCCTCACCTTGAAATGAATACGAGACTAAAAATCCATGATTAGGCCCTTTGAGGTGAAAAATCAAATGTGTGAAGACATGATGGATTTAAGTAGTAGGTGTAATTTGAGCTCAGATGACACTAAGTGTCATAGGAGGTACACTACACTAAATCTTGTTGAAGAGCAATTACCATTTAATTTTAATGTCTTGACCTCATTGGGATTGATTTCTATGGTTTTAGGCATATCCAAATATTTTTATGACATCAACAAATAACTTCCTATGCTCTTATCTTCATAGAATATATCCACCTTGGGATCGACTACTTTTTGCACTGTGTATTTTGTTTTCAATTTTGGTTCAAGGCATTATTTCACTTTTTTGATTGGGATCATTGCATATGACATGCCTAACTGAATTTATCCACCAAGTTACTTACAAAATTTTATTCCTACTATAATACCATAATTTTTTGGGATATCAACTACTAAAATATTAATCTTAATTATATTTTGAGGAAAATATGCTAAGGCAACTTGGGCGTCTTTAATTTTGCCAAAAAGTGGAACTTGATTTTCTTCCATTGAGTAATAATGGTGAAAGGTCATTATAAAAGTTAGGCCAAGGGTATGGGAAAATTTTGTAGACATTAAATTATCAAATTCTCATGTATCAATTATGCAATTAATAAATTTATAGACCTCAAGCAATAAATAATGTAAAAAGATCAATCTTATTGGAGTTGGAAGTTGCTAGAGCCATGAAGTTCATTGGATTGGAAGAAGGTGAGAGTTAATATTTTTTTGACATTAGACTCATTTTTATTCAAATATTTTTCCTTTAATAAATTATATTCATATATATAATTTATATGGATATGATATCAAATATTCAACTTGTGACATCTCAATTTTAGTTTTATTGACATGTTCAATTATATCAAAGGTAGGTAGGCTAGTAGAAGAAGACAATTCTAAAGGTTGAGTTATATTAGCATTATTATTTATAGTATTATTACCCTTTGGATAAATAATGGTGGTATTTAAATAAGAATCACCTATTTTAATCATTGGTTATTTTCCCTTCATCTAAATAGAAGGCACTATTCCTCATGGAAGAATGACTTTTATAGATTCTTCTTGTCCATCACTTTGTTGCTTTTTCTGATTTTTATCTTTTGTCAAAATTATGAATGATTTATTTTTCATGTCTCTAAAATTTTACTCATAATAATATTCATGTAAATTATACTCCAATAATGCATTTACAGAGTCACCATCAGGTTCTTCAATTTTACACTCTTGAATATTTGTATTTTTTATTCATTTTCTTCTTTAATTTCTTCATACCCAAATATTTCTTTCATTTAAAAAATATAATTAATAGGTGGTCTTATGTTTGGTTGAAGATGAGATTCTATTTCAAGCTTCCATTGAGTATATTTTAATCAAGTATGATTCCCTTAAAAAGGCACATAGTTTCTTCTAGGAATGTCTTGGTAAGGAGTATTAATGGTTTTTTGAGGTAATTGCTTCTTCAAAACTATTATATCATTAGCCATTTTTCTAAAAAAAAAATTTAGTATAAGACTAACCTAAAATTTTTGCCTTATCTTTTGATGATTCCTATTTTATTTTTTCATCCATTATCATATCATCCTCAATGTCAATGACTAACATCTGAGTTACACTCAAATCAACTTCTCTAGCTCTTCTCAACTAATAATTCCCTTTTGGTAATTGATAATTGATAAAGAATCATTTATTATTCTCATATGTTGGATTAGTAGTTGTTGGTATTTTATGTCTTATCTTTTTGAATTTAGCTACAAAATATATTATGGGATCATAAGCTTCTTTCTTCATATAAGTGAGTTGATCCAATAATGTATGTGCATCTTCTACTAGTTTTAAACTATTTTAAAAATTGGTTTTCATATCATTCCAATGTATTATTTCTCTTGAAATAAGATGATAAAACCAATATGTTTCTCCATTCTAGAGAGTTTCAACAAAAATCCTTATTTTAGTATCTTCATTTTCAAATCCTAGAATTCCACATGCTACATAGAAGGCAAAAATATGTTTATCTAGATGTTGCTTACCATCACTTGTGAATTTTTAAAAATTATTTTGTGAACATTTCATAATTTCATGTAATTATCCCAAAACCAATAGACCGATTATGCTACCCCATGGTTGCACCATTATTGGAAAGAATACTTGTAATGGCATAATAATACCTAATAAAATAAGTTCCTGACTGATGATTGTTCTTCCTTGTGATTTTTTATATTATTTAGGAGTCATGGGAAGACTAAATAATTTTTTGAGTTTATTTTTATTTTAAATATTCAACTTATAATTAGAATATTCTTGTAACTAATAAAAATGATCAATTTAAACCTTTAATTTACTAGCTCTGGTGAGTCTTCTTTCTACCAATTTATAAAAACTTAATTCTTTGAGATGTTCCAATTTTTTTAACTTCATGTGTATTTAGTTATTTATCTCTTTTTATAAAATGACAATATGTTATTCTTTTTATAATATGTCAACAACTCTATGAAATTTAACTGAACTAGTTCTCTTATCCCATGTAATTGTTCTCAAATATGATGAAATGTTTTCCTATGTCTCACTTAACCAATCAATATTCCACTAAAGTATCAGTGTTTAGACTAATTTAATGGTCACTAGAATAAATTATTATAGCATAAATTTTTTAAGTAGCTATAGGAAATGCTCTTTGTGCTTGTTTTCTCTCTTTCCTTCTTGAAACAATGTCAGTGTTTCTTAAGACAATGGTAGCATGATATTATTTTATGTTTAACACTATAGTGATAATTTTTAATTGAATGTAACTTGTTTTGTTATCCCATGATAGTTATCTAAGACTTAGAGAAATTTTTACTTTTCTTATTTTTATCTAATTCAAACTAGGTTCATGGTCAGGGTCTTGAATAGCCTAAATGGTCATGAATGAAGTCTACTCATTTTGAGCTACTTGTCAAGCTTTGTAAGCTTCCTTAAGTGTAATAATTATTTTAAATCTTCTTCATGATCTAATTCTTGATTCAAAATTATAAAAATAATTTGAAATTGAGTCACTAAATTTTTTTTAGAATCCTAAGCAAGCTGTCTAATGTGTGAAATTATATCCAACTATTCAAACTATTCCAAATATAGTTTAGTTTGATAAAGTGGTCATTGAGTTTATAAAAAATTCATATGGACCAATATCTCAAAATGTGGGTTTCATGAGACTTTTAGAGATGTGCCCTATGGTAGGTGCCAAAAACTATTCATGTGAAAAAATTGTCAAGTGGAAAAATGTAGGTTTTCATCAATAATGTGGGGATGAAGTCCCTCTCTTATTTTAAGGTAGAGCTACCTTTATTGAAAATATAAAAGATTTCAGAAAAGGTAACTACATACATACATACATACATACATACATACATACATACATACATAAATACATACATACATACATACATACATATTGGTGTTTTTCACAGGGTTGTACTTTTAACCATAAAGTAAAAAAATGTAGTAGAAGTGAAATGTAAGAAAAAAATAGTTAAGGAAAGGAAATAATTTTGAATAATAGGGGATAAAAAGATATTATATCTATCCAAACATAGAAATGCACTAAAATGATCCAAAAAGGATGATTTTAATAAAGTAAATCTTTATTATATAAATGGGATAGGAAATAAATATTATGCTCATAGGAATAAAGTGCACACACCATAGAGATTGAATGATGCTAAGAAAAGTGATAATAACAACTTTATATTTCTTCAAAAGAATGTATAGAAATCTTATTCTTAGCAGACCAAGATTTCATGATTACAAAAACTCTTAATGTAAATTCAATAAAAATTCTACACTAAAAATCTTATGTACAATGTACATTGACTATCTAATAATGAAACTTAGCAACATTTAAAAGAATAATAATAAAAAATATTAATGTGCACATGTACATCATCCATTTGAGGATATTTTGGGCACAAAGTATGCAAAAGTTCTCCTTGTATTTATTCTTATACGTGTTAAAAATACAAACTCTACTCTCCACATTTACAAAAAATGTGTTCAACTATTAAAAATCCATTTGCACAAGCTCAAAACTCTCATTTATAATTTAAAATAGGGTTAACCACCTTGTAACCACCCTCATAACCAAATTTTGAGTTTTAAAAATATATTTTACAATTACTTTATTACTTATGACTTTGAAAAGGTAAAACACAACCTTTTAAAGTTATAAAAAAATCACAATGGAGAAATAGAAAATTGGAAAGACAAAAAGTGACATTTAGTGGTAATGAAAAGAAGATAAGTAATTTTGTTGAGTAGGACCATGTTCTTATGTGAAAAATATTTTTGATTCCTCTGGTTGAGATGAATTGAACCTATATATTTTAAACCTCTGAACTACTTGGATGATCACTTCTTTTTGAGAACAATTGTATGATTCAATTATGTAAGCCATTCATATGATGCATTGGTAGCCTCTTCAATATTATTGAAAAGTTTTGGAAATTTTTGCTTGAGGTCTTCAATAATAATATGAACACCACTTAGTTTATTCATCGATCCTTTATTAAATGTATCTTCTCCAAAGAGTACCTTTTTATCATTATCTGATATTTCTCTTTCAATTCTAAAGTTATTCAAGCTTTTGATTCATCCACTTTCCATAGGTCACAATGAATAGATAAAATGTTTTCACATACGTCATATTTTACCTCATCACAAAATTTCTCATGTTATTGCAATTCTTCTAAAGCCTCACCCAGAGCACGGATCTTCTAGTTTACTCATTGAGCTCACAAGCATGAATAATTATTTTCTACCTTATCAGGAATACCTTATGAGACCAAATAATTATCATCCATGGTATCCATGTCCCTCAAGTCTCTGATAAATTTATTTCATATTTCAAGATCTCTTTGTGTAACTACTTTTTCTTCATTAGAGTTTTCCTAACTAGTATTGATGAGATCATCAATTCTTCAATTCTCATCGAGGAACCTAAAACCTTAAATAAACATATCTTTAAGGTAGGACTTTGTCACTGTATCATGATTATTATTATTAATAATTTTGGAAATCATGTCTTTATTAGTGACAAATTCAGATCTCTAAATTATTACTATAGAATAAGTTGATGTAGGTGTAGAGATCACACTCCTAAAAGTTTCACCAATATTGAGGATCTATTTGATGTAAATTGAAAGTACATGTAAATTTTATTCTTAATACTCTTGAGTCTTTATTCCCTCTTCTATCATTTGAATTAGCTTAGTTTTAGTCACTTTAAAATTATCAATGTTACCTTCAAGACTTGATTCACCTAAATTGATTCTGCTAATGTTATAGTCAATCAAATTCATTTCATCTTGATTCTTCTCCACATGAGGTTCTACTATTTCCATGGACTATATACACAAAAGGTCAATCATCAACCTCAAATTAGTCTTGTCCTTTCTTTAGTTTATAGGGTCTTGCAATATATTGGTGATAACATCAAAATCAATCTCAGATGGTGTGAATGAAGGTTTTTTCTTACTCACAATCTGTTATACACATGAAGAAGACATGTGTAATTATGAACTAGCCAATGAGAATTTGTGTAAACTAAGGTATTTAATGATGATAATTGTCATAAATATGATACAATAATTGATACAAATTTAATTGATTGTGGGGAAACAACTTGTTACATCGAGAAAACTAGAGGTGGACTTAAAGGTGGAGACAAAGTGGGGAATGAGGATGGTGGAAGTAGAGGGGAAAATGGAAGGGATGAGGGTAAAGGTGACTTAATGAGAATATAAATGGTAGGAAAAGGTCTGAAACTAAGTCCAAAGATAAAATCTATTGATTAATGTTGTCAATCATCATTGAATCATCATCTCTTATATGACTTTTGGGGTGGTAGATAGATTTGATCTCTTTATCTCATTTTTTTCCTTGGAAGATTATCTTCACATCTTTTTTGGAAATCTATTTTTATTGGGATATGTCCATCTCCTCCACCTATAATAACCAAATTAGATTTATTTATGAATATCCTAGTGCTTGAAGATTGAGTGATTAGAGTAGAAGAAGTCTATTGTTGTCCTTTTGAAGTTACTTCATCTTTAGAACAACTTTTTGAAGTGAGATCTCTCACTTTATTATCATATCATTATTTTGATATACCTAGCAAGACTTTTATGCATTCCATAATGTCTATCAATTCTTTTATTGACAAATTTATTGAAGGGATTATTGAGGTGAATCTTTTCATAAAAAATATCTTCTATAACATCAATACCATCATCTTCAATGCTCATTTTACACCAGTCAAGTCTAAAAGGCTTTATCTATTTCAATCTCATCCTTAACCAATCTCTCTATTTGACTTTGAAAGCATCTTTATAATCTTCAAAACAATCTTTAATACCTGAAATATGTAGGTAGCTAGAGTTAATTCTGAGATTTGTTTTAAAATCCCTCATTATCAAAACTAATTCTCCTAGTGTGTGGGTACATCATAAAGTAAACCAATGAATTTTAAATATTGGAGACATCTCTAGGTGTCTTACAACTAAAGTAATCGATACTAATAGGTGTGTTTATTCTTCTTATATGTTAATTAGTGTAGTTCGTGTGCACTTTAGTAAGCTATCTAAAAAGCTTAATCAGAATAATTGTCATTGGGATACCTTAGAAATATGAAAGGCACACCTTTGAATCCACAAACCTAGATATACATGAATTTTGGAAATTGGATGAAATAAATTCCATACTTCCTAATCAAAGTAGTTGTTTCATTAGAAATTCTAGCCACAAGGTTCCCATTTAGTGATCTAACTAAAATCATAGAGAATACATAATTTACTTTCCTATAATGAATTTTTCCTTTCTAATGAGTGAGTTTAGTAAGATTTTCGTATATTAGTACACCAAGGATATTCTATTTTACCTTTGGCAAACTAAGCCAAGACTTGAGGACTACAATGGAATAAACTAAGTATGAAGTCATATAGAATTCTTACACTTATTATATTTTAATTAGTTGTTCATGAATGTTTTTACTAATGATCATAGCCAAATCAATGAACTCCTTCCCTACATAAATGATACTCATGAACATAAACATCTATTGGTAAAAAATATTTTTCTTTTTATCTCACATAACCCTCCTCAAAAGGGTAATATATTTGATAGTTCTTATTTGAAATTTGACATATATATGGTTTTGATATGATTTATATTGATTCTTTTTCTACTGGTCAACCAATATTAAATTAGCATCCTCTAGTACTTCTCATGATTATCCTTCTAGGAATACTAAGCAATTTTTATGTTGATTTGCATGGATTCCTTATGGGGTTCAATATTGAAGTTTATGCCTATAGAGATGTTTTCTATTTTGGATATCAATTGGTTATAGATAGACCTTATCTCTCTAATTTTAGGGTTTTATTACTTCATGTAGTGTGATTACTAAATCTACACACTAAGTGGAAGTTGAGAATATAGATGCATGTGTAAGTCCACTATCTAGAATTTGTCTTCTTAGAAGAGTTCTTCTTATAGCATCCATTCTTTCCCAAAAATCATCTATATACATGTGCTTCATGTCACTTTCTGAGACATTTAATACATTTGTATCTAAAATGTAAATAGGTTCATATCCCATATATTTGAACTTCATACATGATGGTGTAGCTAACTTAATAGAAACTTGAGTAAGTGAATCAATTTTTTTATAGATAAAATCTAGAGAGAGAAAGTATATATGTGAAACTAAATCTAGTGCAATGGATATGAATAACTATATAGTCTTATAAAAATTTTGAATCAAATAACTATATCAAAAATTACATGTGCATGCAATGATCTTCCTAGGCTTCAAAAGTGCCTTGGATGTGCGTGAGATGACTTGAGCTCTATTATGCTACCAAGAGATATTATTTAATTCAAAATCATCTTCAACCTATCAAAAAATACCTTAGTCTTATTTAGAATAGTTTGCATGCAAGATAAAAGGAAGAATAACTGAGGAATAGAGTTGACAAGAAATTAGTAACTTTAGCAGGCTATGATGGATGAAAAGAATTATTTGAAGGAATCAGAAGGCTGATAAAAACCATTTCACATCAAAAATACAAGTTCAAACTTTGAAACTAAAACCACCTATGAACAAGGTAAAACCATCTTGTTTTGATTTAAAAACTAATTTTAGAGATTTCAAATGAGAAATAAAGAAAATAACAACTATATAGAGTTTATTCTATATGTAAGGAAGTGTTCCCAAGGTTGTAACAAGTAAAACAATCCTTTGAAAGTTTCCTTTAGAAAAAAAAGCTCTTATTTGCTCAAAACCATAGATTGCTTGAGGATTGCTTTGACAAAAGTTCCTTTGGGTTATGAAACCACATTATTTTCTTTCCAAAACCACCTTATACAAGTTTGAATGTATATTAAAGAATATGATAACTTTATAGAGGTTGAATTGCACACAACATTTATTACAAATGTCGTTCAAGGCAAAATAATATACAAAATCATGTTACATACACAACCAATGTTTTATTTTTAGAAAACCAATTTTTGCACAATTAAATCCACCTTCAGTGGCTTAAATACCATGAATTTATCTTTGAAACCACCTAGAAACTGATCTTGGAAAAAAATAGGAAGTTGGCATGGTTTTAAATGTGAAAAAAAACATGTTTGAATGCATAGAAAATCCCAAAAATGTAAAAATAAGATGTATAAACCCATAATGAACATTGAATCACCATGTGGAGAGAAAATAAAAGTTTTTTAGGATGGTTTGGAGTTTTAATTTTAGTGTTGGGGGTAAACAGAATAATGCGTAGACTTTTGGATAGAATAAAATATGTTTAGACTCTTTAAAAATCCCACATAAGAGTTAAGCTTTAGTCTATTTTAATATAATCCACTTTTTGTGCCTTAAAACCACTATATTCCAACCAATACCATGGTTTTCATACAAAACAAAGGTTTTGGTTACCATGGAAGCTTTGAAACCATTTATAGAAGACTTGAAAAGACCCTAGTGATACATGAGACTACTTACATGTGAAAAATCACCTTAGTAGAAAAATTCATATGGTTTTAAAAATATTTGACCATTCATAATTGGTGGTAGTTTTGGAGTCTTCCCAATGGTTAAAATAAACACTACTTTGAGCAATATAAATCACCTTATTTTCTAAAATTAAAATTCATGCCTTAGCCTTTGAAAATGTTTTCTCGAATAGATGTGCCACATGGAGAATTTTACTCTTTCAGAGGCATGGTGGTAATTTTATAAACTTTTAAAAATAAAGAACCTTTAAAAAGGAATATCACTTTGAAAATACTCATGCAATGGGAAGAAACCACGAATTAGTGGTGGAAAAATAGATTTTTTTATTTTGTTTTTAAAAGTTAAAAACCATGTATTAATCCAAAAAAATTCCCACATAGGATAACACATATAAAAATATTTTGACCAATGAATATGCCATGTAATTGTATAGGAGGGAAGGTTTTTTTGAAACTAATTTTAAGGCAATACCACATATTATTTTTTAATAAAGAAGCTTTGAAAAGTCTTTGGTAGGATACGTGGAGGGATAAGGGGTCGAGTTGGGAGAATTGGCAGGATTTTAGAGACAAGTTTACATGTTTAAAGAAAACTTCTTTTTCATTCAAAATGAAACATCACAAAGACTCATAAAAAACTTGAATGATTTTATAGAGATTTAAAACCATTTGAAATATGACCAATTGTGAAAACAAGCCTTGAGATTAATAATAGATAAACCAACCTGATTAATACTTGTAAAGAGTGAAATATGATTTAGAATCCAAGATAAGAATGACCATGGAGAGCAATAGATCTTACAAGGGATTCAGTTCAAGTGAATGAATGAATGATTTAATATTCATAAGATCATAAAATAACTAAAAACTCAAAGTTTTATTATTGTGAAAAGTTTAAAAATTGACTCATGAGATCTATTTTTGGGATAACAACTGGATCTAACTGGGAACTTTGGATTGAAGGCAAAAAATATAACTTCAAAATTTAGTTTTTCAAGCAAGTGATTTACTCATTTGGGTATGGAGTCATTTATGATTTTTACAAATAAACTAAGGTCAAGGTAGAATATTACTAGAATGACAACTGACCAAGAAGGAGAATGATGCAAAATAAGACGGTACAAAACACACCAAAAAGGGACAATAGAAGGGAAACACAACCAAAATTTTTATATACATTACTTGCATTCATGGGACTATTCTTCTTCATTTGAAAGAATAATTCAATAATTTCTCATTGTAGGGATGAGGAAGATGTGTACCATCATGATATACCAAATAAAAGGTATTGTCTCCATAGAAGTGCCTAATCTCAAAAGGACCCAAACATAGGGATTCAAATTTTTTGTGACTTCCTTTTAGATCTCTACCCTTATCCTATAAGATAAAAATATCACCCACCTATAAATCTCTTTTATTTACTTTCTTATAAAAAAAACTTTTACTTGAGCATGATGTTTAGAAATTCTATCAACAACTTAAGTTTTATCTTCTTCAGACTTACTTAGATAAATAATTCTCTTATCTAAAGGATTTTTATAGTTCTAATTTTCAATGGCCCTACCCAAATAGAGTATATTCAATTCAAGTGTTATTAGAATTTCCACATTGATCCAATAGAGATACCAAAATAGAGACATACCAATATTTTTCTTCAATGTTATGTGATCTACCCACAATGCATCATATAACTTCTTGTGTCAGTTCTTCTAATTCTCATCAACCAACTTATGAATGATGGTGACCAAGTTATTATTGATTGACTTAGCTTGGCTATTTACCTATGGGTAATAGTCTGAAGAGTGGAAAAATGAGATGGCATAACCATATCATAATCAAATCAATTTTCAAGAAGAGAAATTTGAGGTATTATCCATTATAATCTTTTGTGTAACACCATATCTCACCAATATATTCTCTTTGATGAAATTACAAATAACTTCTTAAGTTGTATTCTTGATCGAGATAGATTTTACACATTTGGTGTAGTTTGTAGTAGTGAGAACATGTGTATGTCCCACACTTGAAGGAGGATTCATAGTTCTTATGAAATCCAACCCCCATTATTGAAAGGTTTCTTCTATCACCATTGGCTTGAGTTAAAATGCTACAAGTTTTGGTCACTGACTAACTATTGATATGCCTTACATTTTATTACTCATTGACTCTTTGAAGAGTGTAGGCCATTAGTAATGGGATCTTATAATTTTATATGTTATCACTGGATCAAATAAGTGTGTGCCATAACCTTGATCATGAAATTCTTGTAGGAGCTTCTTCTATTGTTCACTATCAACACACCTCAAGAAAAAGCCATCAATGCTCTTTTTGAACAATGCACCATCCCAGATCATGTACTTTTTGGCTTTCAACTTGATTGTCCTACATTTTTTGGTATTCATATTTAAATTCTCCATATGTCAAAAATAAATCAATATCTATAAACCACTCATTAATAAAATTTATAAAAAATACAAGGGAAAGATTTTAATTATTTTATTCATCAAAATTAACTGAAGATATTAACTATGAATTTATTCATTCTGCTATGAGATGACATAATTATTTTCATTGAATCTATTTTGTTTTATTTATTTTGAGTTCATAATATTTAACCTTGGTTATCCAATTACCTCTCTTTGATCCTGGATCTTATTGAGTCAAAATAGACTTCAATGTTGTACTTGGTGCCATCACAATGGAATGTAAATGTAAAATATAGTACTTGAATTATGTGATAGCTTTCACAACTCTGTATTCATGTTTCTCCTCTAGAGAATATTTCAATTCATATTCCTTAAGAATATAACTTATGAAATCAATTGGATATTTAGTACCTTCATCATTCTTGTAAATCAATATGGCTGAGAGAGTATGTTCTGAGGCATAAAAATAAATTAATTTTTTTTAAAGGATAGACCAAAGTTGGTGCATGAGTAATATAAGATTTTATTTTATATAATTCCTATTTTAATTCATTAATTTATTTATAGGATGGTATTCCTTTCATCATGTCAACAATATGCCTATTGATATCTACAAAATCTAGAATAAATATCCTTGGAAATTCACCTTTCTAAAGAATGAATGCACACCTAGTTTACTAGTTGGCAGAGACAACTTATGGATCACTTCAAATATCTCTATATAAATCTTTATTATTTCTTTGGAGAAAATGTGTTCAATAATTTACCCTTCAATCACCCCAAAAATAGATTTTTTAAGGTTGAGAGAAATACCATGTATTCAACACTTTTTGAATACCTTCTCAAGGTGTTTATAGTGATCTTCCCTCTTTTTTAAAAACACTATTAGATCATCTAAGTACACCATAATTATTTTGTTTTTAATATATTTTAATTTTAGATCTATGTCCCTCTATAATTTAGACCCCATATTGATCAATCAAAACAACATTCGTCGATATGCAAAAGTTCCCATAGAATCATGAAAGATGTCTTGTGTTGGTCTTGCTTGTTAACCTTGATCATATTGTAACCCAATAAACCATCCAAAATTGAGTTAATTTCATAACCTATGATAGTTTAAATGACTTGATGCATAATGGGAAATTGATAAGTGTCTTTGAGAGAGGCTTGTTTCAGATTCCAAAAGTCTACAGAGATCCTAATTTATCTATTATTTTTATAAACTAGTATTATTTTAGTAACTCAAGTTTAATGAGGAATGGTAAAAATAATTTGAGCATTCAAAATTTTATAATATCTACAAAAAATTCCCCCATAATATTTATATTGTCTTTGATTTTGATTTAATGGATTGACATCAAGTTTGAGAGCAACTATGTGTTAAATTTCTTTTAGATGAAAAGACTTAAAATATTTGGAAAAATATGTAAGAATGTTAATGTATTTTTTAATCAAACTGATGAATTTTCTTTTTTCTTCAAGTGAACAACATTTCCCAATGTTAACCAACTGGGGTGGTCCTTCAGAGCTAATTTTCACTTTCTCGTAATCTGTTTAACCAAGGGAATATTTATGCATCTTATTTTTTATGAACCTATAATGTTTGTCAAAAAGTTCCTCCAATAATACTATACCTTTAATAATCTTAATCCTATTTAGTTTGATTACTCCATCTTATTCTTCAGCTATGCCTTCCTTATGAGTTTGTAATGAATATTCTTTGTACGATGAATCACTACCTTTAAATTATAGATTTATAAACACATTAATGTTTTTAAAAAAGGAGATGATTTGTTGATCATCATTGAATACATGTCATTTATTTGAATTATCTAGTATAATGGGTCAATATACCAATTCAATTATGTATTTATCCATACCAATTTCTTAATGTGGAATCAATAATAAAGTTGACACTACAAGTGTGTCTACTTTAGAATTATTTTCTCTTGCAATAGATTTAATAGAGAATGCCTCAAAATATAATATACTATCTTACACTTTATTTTTTTAGTGTCTCAAATGATTTGAACTTTTATCTACTTGATAAAAAGTTTTGAATCACTTAAAATTTTAATTCCCATATCTTCATCGACCTATAATCCAAGCAAGAGTGCTTCATATTCTATGGTAATATTAGTACACTCAAACTAAAATTTATAAGAGAAAGGAAACATTTTTTATTTGGGGATATTATAATTATTTTTTCACCAAATCCTTTTTAAGATCAACTAAAATAAAATTCTAACATCCAGACCTCATTTGGATTGATTTCCATGATTTTAAGCATATCCAAATCATTATCTAACATCAAAAAATAATTTCCTATACTTGTAACTTCATACAAGATATATACCCTAGGATCATCCACTTTTTTCACTGTGTATTTCATTTTCAATTCTAGTTCAAGGTGTTATTTCACTCCTTTGGTCAGGATCATTGCATGTGACAAGTATAACTAAATTTCTCCACCAAGTTTCTTATAGAAGTTTCTTCCCAAGAGAATATCATAAACTAATGAGATATCATCTACTAAAATATTAATCTTAATTATCTTATGAGGAAAAGATGCTAAGGTAACTTGGGCATCTTTAATTTGACCAATAAGTAGAATTTATTTTGCTTCCATTGAGTAACAATGGCCAAAATTATTTTTACAAGTTAGGCCAAGGGCATGGGCAGCTTTGGTAGGCATTAAATTATCAGATGCTCCTATTTCAATTATGTAGTTACTAACTTTACATCACTTAAGGAATAAATAAATTTAAAAAGGATTAACCTTATTGGACTTAGATGTTACTGTAGCCATGAAGTTCACTAGATTAGAAGAAAAAATACAAATCAAAATAAAAATACTAACCTGTCTAATTGATCTAGATATGCTCTCAAATATTCAACTAGTGACATCTGAATTTTAATTTTTTGACATGTTCAATTATATCAAAGGCAACTAGGTTAGTAAAAGAAAATAATTCTATAGGCTAAGATATTTTAACATTATTATTGATATGAGGATTACCTTTTGAATAACCAATGGTGGTAATATATATGACTCACCTATTTTAACCATTGGCTCTTTTCCCTTTAGCTGGATGAGAGGTAGTTTTCTTCATGGAAGAATGACTTTGTAGATTATTCTTGTCCATAATGTTGTTGCTTTTATTGATTTTTAACTCTTATGAAAACTATGAATGATTAACTATTCATGTCTTTGATATTATATTATAATCATATTCATCTAAAGTATATTCTAGGAATGCATTTATGGAGTCACCACCAGGTTCTTCAATTTCACACTCTTGAAGATCTAGATTTTCTTATTTATTTTATTCTTAAATTTATTCATACCTAAATATTTATTTCATTTCCAAAATGGTATTCACATGTGGATTTATTTTTGGTTTGGGAGGATCTTACAATGCAATATTATGTTGAGGAACTTGCAATAGAGGATGATTCCCTTGAAAAGGCACATAGTTTCTTCTTTGAATGTCTTGGTAAGGAGAAGTAATGGTTTTTGAGGTAGTTGCTTCTTCAAATTTGTTATATAATTAGCCATTTTTACAAAAGTTGTTTAGTAGAATATTGACTTATAGTTTGTAGTTTACCTTTTCATGATCCCTTTTTTAGTTTTCCAACCATTATCATATCATCCTTAACATTAACAGCTAATGTCTAAACTACATTCAAATTTGCTACTCTAGTTCTTCTCAACTAATAACTCTCTTTTGGTAATTGATTATTGATAAAGAAGTAATTTTATTCTCATATGTTGGCTTAGTAGTTGCTAGTATTTTATGTAGTAGTTCATTGAATTTAGTTATGAAATCTCTAATGGGATCATAAGCTTCTTTCTTCATCTAAGTGAGTTGAGCCAATAATGCATGTACACCTTCTAATTCTTCATTCCAATTAGATATTATTCCTAGATCAAAAGATGATAAAACCAATATGTTGATCCATTCTAAAGAGTTTAAACAAAACATCTTACTATAATATCTTCATGTTCAACTCCCAAAATTCCATATGCTATAGATAAAGCAATAATATGTTCATCTAGATGATGCTTACTATTGCCTATTAATTTTGAAAAATTATTTTGTGACCTTTTGAAAGTTCATGTAATTATCCTAAATCTAACTGACCAATTATATTATCCCATGGTTGTGCCATGGTTGAAAAGATTGTTTGTAATGGGATATTAACACTTGGTAAAACAAGTTCTTGACTAGTGATTGTTCCTCCTTGTGACTATTTATCCTTTTTAGGAGTCATGGGAAGACTACCTACTTGTTTAGTTTACTTTTATGTTCAGGATTTAACTTAAAATCATAAGCTTCTTGTAATGAATAAAAAAGATCAATTTAACCCTTTAATTTAATAGTTATAGTGAATCTTCTTTCTACTAGTTTTAAAAAATTAATTTTTGATAAGGAGCTGGTGTAAATCAAAAAATTATATGAGCTAGTCCCCTTTATTTAACTCTATATGCAATTAGTGAATTTAACTCTTTGTATCAAAATGACACGATCTTATTCTTCCTTTAATACTTCAAAAAAATTATGAAATTAAATTGAACTAGTTCTATTATCCCATATAAATGTTCTCAAATATAATAAAATGTCTTCCTATGTCTCACTTAACTAATCAAGATTTAGTTGAAGTATTGGTGCTTGGACTGCTTGAATGGCCATTAGAATAAATTATTACTATAGAAATTCTTCGAGTAGCTATATGAACTAATCCTCATGCTTGTCTTTTCACTTGCCTTTTAGAAAAAAAATTAATATTTATTCAAATAAAGACAACATGATCTTATTCTATATTTATCACTACAGTGATAATGTTAAATTGAACATGACTTGTTTTATTATACTAGGCTAGTTTTTGAATAATTGAAACAATGTCTTCTTTTGCATATTTTATCTAATTCAAACTAAGTTGATGATTAGGGTCTTGGATATCCAAAATGGTCATGAATAAAGTCTACTAATTTTGATCTACTTGTCAAGCTATATATGATTCCCTATATCCAATAATTCTTTTTCCTCTTTTTACATGATCTAATTCTTGATTCAAGATTATCAAAATAATTTGAAATTGAGTTACTAAAACTTATTCAGAATACTAAGCAATATGTTTGATATGTGAAATAATATCAAAATGTGTATATTGTTCCAAATCTAGTTCAATTTGACAAATAGGTCCTTGAGTTAATGGCAAAGTCATATGGACCAATGTCTTAGAATTTAGACTACATGAGAGTTACAAAGATGTACCCCATAATGGGTACCAAAAACTATTATTGTGAATTTTTTTAGGAAGACAAATCTATTTTTCCATTAATATTGTAGGGATGTAGTACCTCTCCCATTTGAAGGTAGAGCTACCTTTATTAAAAACCAAAAATATTTTATAAAAAGAAACTATATACATAAAAAAAAAATACATGGGGTTGTACTTTTAACCAAAAAGTATGAAAAGTAGTATAAAGGAAATGTAAGGAGGAGATAATGGAGTAAAGGAAAGGATGCAAGGAGAATAGGGGACAAAAAGATAGTCCTAGCTAACCAAACACAAAAAATCACTAAAATGATCCAAAAGGAGGATTTTAGTAAAGAAAAACTTTATCATAGAATTGGGATAGGAAATACATATTATGCACATATTAATAGATTTCATAAACTAGAGATATTGAATAATGCTAATAAAAGTGATAAACAACTCTGTATTTTCTCAAAAGAGTGGATATAAATATTATTCTTAGCCAACCAAGATTTCATGATTACAAAAACTCTTACTACAAATTCAATATAAATTCCACTCTAAATTTTTTTTGTACAATATTTATCTAACAATGAAACTTAGAAACATTCAAAAGAAGAATAAAAAATATTGCATACACATGTACATTATTCATTCAAGGAGATATTGGGCACACATTCTGAAAAAGTCCTCCTTGTATTGATTCTTCTACAAATTGAAAATACAAACTCTACTCTCTACCTTTACAAAAAATAATTTCAACTATCAAAAATCCCTTTGCATGAGCTCAAAACTCTTATTCATAGTTTACAATAGGTGCAACCACCTTGTAATCACCCTCATAACCAAATTTTATGTAAACATTTTCAATTTTAAAATTAATTTATCACTTGTGATTTTATAAAAAAGGTAAAGTATAACCTTTTTAAGTTATATAAAAGCCACAACAGATAAATATAAACATGAAAAGATAAATTTTAATAGTTATGAGAAAAAGATAAGTCTTTTTGCTAAGTAAGAACATGTTCTGCTATGGAAACAATTTTTGATTCCTCGTGTCAAGATGAATTGAACCTATATATTTTTGATCTTTGAATTTCTTGGATGGTCCCTTCTCTTTCAAGAATAATTATATGATTCAATCGTGAAAGCCATTCATATGATGCATTGGTAGCCTCTTGTAATATCCCCTCTAAACAGGAAATATAGCAACACAAAAAACTCTGAACAAAGATACAATTTTTGTTGAATAAATTCAAAATGATAACAATAATATAGTCTTTCAATGGTAAATCACAGATCTTATCACTTGTCCCTCTAAACTATTACAATTTCAGTCCTCTATTATGCATATAAATAAGAAATACAGTCTTGAAAACCCTGGCTTTGCAAATCTGGAAGTGCAAATTAAAATCTGGAAGGTCTCAGCCTACTGTGTCAAACACACAGTTGCCAGCGTCGGTCACTATACTACCGATGTCAGTCACTGCAGGTCCTTATCTACCGACATTGGTCTCCAGTCGGCCGATATCGGTCACTGTAATCTCTGCCTACCGAGGTTGGTAGCTGCCTGGATCTGTACAGACCCATACAGACTTCGTATGGCCGCCAAATTGGGCACAACTTGCCTATTTTCAACCCCTGATTTGAAAATATATGTTTCTAGAACAGAAGATCTCTAGCTGTATAATTTATTGAATCAAAACATAAATAAATAAATACCTGGAATATCTGTAATAACTTCTGTGTGAAGTTATCTCTCAACCCTGTAAATTTTGTGATAACTTCTGGATGAAGCTATCTCTCAATTTGGCAATAGATCAGCTGATATTCCACAGCCTCTTAATTACACACACTGAAGAGGGAACGTTCTCCAATGTAAATGGAATCTTGGAACCCTAGGCTCAGTCTTCACAGAAGAATTCTTCAGAAATCAATAATCAATAATCAATGGCTAATCAATAATGGCCTCCATGTGAAACCCTTATACCCTCAAAAGATATGCTTGCCCTAATTAGGGTTTCTTAAATTAGAATTAGGGTTTCTAATTTAAAATTAGACCAAATAATTAATAATTAATAATTAATTATTAATGAGACCAAATAATTAATATTTGATTAAATCAATCAAATATTAATATCTCCCTCAATATATGTCGGATCCTCAAACCGATCGAAGCAGGTGAATCAGGGAGTGATTCTGCACATGACCATACCAAAATAAAGGTGCTTTGCTGCATATCAAATATCCCTAAAAAGTAGGAGCTCAAGCCTAATGCATCTGAAATAACTTGAATGAAAACCAAATGTAGAAATTTTGTGAATCAAAGTCAAGCCAAAATCCATTATGACCCTCTATCCATCCTATTAGCCTACGAAGGTCGTATAATAGGCTAACCATCAAGTCTGTCAATGTCCACGAAAAAGGGGACATGACAATCCGCCCCTCCAGAAATTGCTTGTCCCCAAGCAATCTTGGAATAATCAACTACTTGATCCACCTGGATCCCAAATGTAGTTATGCTCGGTACTGCTGTGAATCAATGTGAGTACCTGCAATATCATTAGAAGTAAAACAAAGAGGAACCCATAATCAAATTGGCAAACACCACTCAACCAATCTCTGAAATCAAAACTGCCCTGGATGTGTCGATATTGTAGGCTGTGTAATTGGCAACTGCAAATTCCATTTACAAAAGATGGTGTTAATCCATCCCATAACTGATCCCTCTGTAACGGTGGCACAACTAACTATACCATACTATGAAATGTGTGAGAAGAATCAATCTAGAGACTCGACTCCACTGGTATCCCAAACTCCTCAGAATCAGGTACTCCCAAGTCCTGAATATGTGTGTGAGCCTCAACCACATGCTCCTCATAAGCAGCTATAGAAGCATACTCATCACCAACACTCAGTGTACTAACATCTGAGTACACCTCCACACTCTGAATGCAAGCATCAGACTCATCCTCACTATCTAACTCCTGAGTTAGACTCACCTTAAGACAAAGCTCATCCACAACATCCTCAACTACTCCTGCCTGTGAAGATAATGCAGATAAATCATTACCTAAAGATGTGTTAATATCTCCCTGTACTGGATCAGCATGACTGTCAAACTCATCATGCAAGTTGCTGCATGTCATAGGGAAAGCACTATGATCCTTAGGCCTATTAATTAAACTCTTTAACCACATACAAGCTCTAGGTGAGACATTTTTCCCTTTTGTCTAGACATACCATAAATCTTTTGCCAAAAGCTTAGAAATTTTATCCTCCTCCTCAAACAAGATTGTGAACATGATAGAATGCATTGATGCTAATACATCACTGGAATGAAACTCATCTAAAATATTCCAAAATATGTTAAACATCTTGCGAATGCCACCAATACAACCTACTAACATCATAATGTTTTCAAATCCATACCTGGCAAATGTGTCAAGTAATCTTGCCCTCCTTGAGAAATGAGGGTCTCTAATGTTATCCAACTTTTCAAAGCTTTTTACCATGGCATAAAGTACCTCTCTCATAATCTGAACATCATTAAAATCAAAGCCAGCTATGATCCTCATGATTTTGCTAATACAAGAGAGAGTTGCAAGTCTTACCACCTCATCATGATGTCTCAATAATCGGGGCTTCACCAACGAATCAAATGCTGGAGATAACGCTGTTTGCATCTCATAAGAATTTGACTGATCAACCTTGCTTAAATAAGTTTCCAACTCCTCCAAAATTTTTAGAATGTCCTCTGCTTGTTGACATGGATTATCTAATTTCTTCTTTGCATTGTGCATGCTTTCTTCCAAATCTTTGACACCTGTTACAGCCATACTGATACCCAAACTACCCAACAGGATGGCAAGACATTAGCTCTGATACCACTGTGATGTCCCTTACTTAGGGCCTCTTTTTGTCTCTACACAACTCTAATATATAGCAAATAAAGCTCTGATACCACTGTAATATCCCCTCCAAATAGGAAATATAGCAACACAAAAAACTCTGAACAAAGATACAATTTCTGTTGAATAAATTCAGAATGATAACAATAATATAGTCTTTCAATGGTAAATCACAGATCTTATCACTTGTCCCTCTAAACTATTACAATTGCAGTCCTCTATTATGCATATAAATATGAAATACAGTCTTGAAAACCCTGGCTTTGCAAATCTAGAAGTGCAAAATTGAAATCTGGAAGGTCTCGGCCTGTTGTGTCGAACACACAGTCGTCGGCGTCAGTCGCTATACTACCGATGTCGGTCACTGTAGGTCCTTATCTGCCAACGTCAGTCTCCAGTCGGCCGATATCGGTCACTATAATCTCTGCCTACCGAGGTCGGTACCTGCCTGGATCTATACAGACCCGTACGGACTTCGTACGGCCGCCAAATTGGGCACAACTTGCCTATTTTCAACCCCTGATTTGAAAATATATGTTTCTAGCACAGAAGATCTCTACCTGTATAATTTATTGAATCAAAAAAAATAAAAATAAATACCTGGAATATCTGTAATAACTTCTGTGTGAAGTTATCTCTCAACCCTATAAATTCTGTGATAACTTCTGGATGAAGCTATCTCTCAATTTGGCAATAGATCAGCTGATATTCCACAACCTCTTAATTACACACACTGAAGAGGGAACGTTCTCCAATGCAAATGGAATCCTGGAACCCTAGGCTCAGTCTTCATAGAAGAATTCTTTAGAAATCAATAATCAATAATCAATGGCTAATCAATAATGGCCTCCATGTGAAACCCTTATACCCTCAAAAGATATGCTTGCCCTAATTAGGGTTTCTTAAATTAGCATTAGGGTTTCTAATTTAAAATTAGACCAAATAATTAATAATTAATTATTAATGAGACCAAATAATTAATATTTGATTAAATCAATCAAATATTAATATCTCCCTCAATATACGTCGGATCCTCAAACCGATCGAAGCAGATGAATCAGGGAGTGATTCCACACATGACCATACCAAAATAAAGGTGCTTTGCTGCATATCAAATATCCCTAAAAAGTAGGAGCTCAGGCCTAATGCGTATGAAATAACCTGAATGAAAACCAAATGTAGAAATTCTGTGAATCAAAGTCAATCCAAGCTCCATTATGACCCTCTATCTATCCTATTAGCCTACGAAGGTCGTATAATAGGCTAACCATCAAGTCTGTCAATGTCCACGAAAAAGGGGACATGACACCTCTTCAATATTCTTGAAAAGTTTTGAAAATTTTAATGTAAGGTCTTTAATTACATTATGAATACCACTCAATTTACTCATTGCTCTTTTATTGAATGTATATTCTCCAAAGAATTCCTTTTTGATCAACATCTAAAGTTACTCTTTGAATTTTGTAAGTTCCTCTTCTATTTGAAGGTAGAGTTGCCTTTATTAAAAACCAAAAATATTTCATAAAAGGAAACTATATACATAAAAAAATGGTTTTTTACATGGGGTTGTACTTTTAACCAAAAAGTATGAAAATTAGTATAAAGGAAATGTAAGGAGGAGATAGTGGAGGAAAGGAAAGGATGCAAGGAGAATAGGGGACAAAAAGATAGTTCTAGCTAACCAAACACAAAAACTCATTAAAATGATCCAAAAGGAGGATTTTAGTAAAGAAAAACTTTATCATAGAATTGGGATAGGAAATACATATTATACACTTATGAACAGATTACATAAACTAGAAAGATTGAATAATACTAATAAAAGTGATAAACAACTTTGTATTTTCTCAAAAGAGTGGATATAAATATTATTCTTAGCCAACCAAGATATCGTGATTACAAAAACTCTTAATGCAAATTCAATATAAATTCCACTCTAAAATTTGTGTGTACAATATTTATCTAACAATTAAACTTATAAACATTCAAAATAATAATAAAAAATATTTACATACACATGTACATTATCCATTCAGAGAGATATTGGGCACAAAGTCTAAGAAAGTCCTCCTTGAATTATTTATTTTATAGGTTGAAAATACAAACTCTACTCTCTACCTTTACAAAAAATAAGTTCAACTATTAAAAATCCCTTTGCATGAGCTCAAAAACTCTTTTTTATAGTTGACAATAGGTGTAACCACCCTCATAACCAAATTTTATGTAAACATTTTCAATTTTACAATTAATTTATCACCTATGATTTTATAAAAAAGGTAAAATATAACCTTTTTAAGTTATATAAAAGCCACAATAGATAAATATAAACATGAAAAGACAAAAAATGACTTTTAATGGTTATGAGAAGAAGATAAGTCTTTTTGCTATGTAAGAATAGGTTCTGCTATGGAAATAATTTTTTATTCCTCGTGTTAAGATGAATTAAACCTATATATTTTGAACCTCTGAATTTCTTGGATGATCCCTTCTCTTACAAGAATAATTTTATGATTCAATCGTGCAAGCCATTCTTATGATGCATTGGTAGCCTCTTCAATATTCTTAAAAAGTTTTAAACATTCTAGTTTAAGGTCTTCAATTACATTATGAATACCACTCAGTTTACTCATTGCTCTTTTATTGAATTTATAGTCTCTAAAGAATTCATTTTTTATCAACATCTAAAATTGCTCTTTGAATTTTGTAAGTGCCTCTCCTATTTGAAGGTAGAGTTGCCTTTATTAAAAACCAAAAATATTTCATAAAAGGAAACTATATACATAAAAAATGGTTTTTTAAATGGGGTTGTACTTTTAACAAAAAAATATGAAAAATATTATAAAATAAATGTAAGGAGGAGATGGTGGAGGAAAGGAAAGGATGCAAGGAGAATAGGGGACAAAAAGATAGTTCTAGCTACCTAAACACAAAAAGTCACTAAAATGATCCAAAAGGAGGATTTTAGTAAAGAAAAACTTTATCATAGAATTGGGATAGGAAAGACATATTTTGCACATATGAAGAGAGTACATAAACTAGAGAGATTGAATAATGCTAAGAAAAGTGATAAATAACTCTGTATTTCCTTATAAGAATGGATATAAATATTATTCTTAGCCAACCAAGATTTCATGATTACAAAAACTCTTACTACAAATTCAATTTAAATTACACTAAAAAATTTTCATGTACAATATCTATCTAACAATGAAACTTAGCAGCATTCAAAAGAAGAATAAAAAATATTAGCATACACACGTACTTTATCCATTCAGGGAGATTTTGGGCACAAAGTCTAAAAATTTGCTCTTTGTATTGATTCTTCTACTAGCTGAAAATACAAACTCTGATCTCTACCTTTACAAAAAATAAGTTCAACTATCAAAAATCCCTTTGCATGAGCTCAAAACTCTTATTTATAGTTTACAATAGGTGTAACCACCCTCGTAACCAAATTTTGTGTAAACATTTTCAGTTTTACAATTACTTTATCACTTATGATTTTATAAAAAAAGGTAAAATATAACATTTTTAAGTTATATAAAAGCCACAACAGATAAATATAAACATGAAAAGACAAAAAATGACTTTTAATGGTTATGAGAAGAATATAAGTCCTTTTGCTAAGACTATGTTATGTTATAGAAATAATTTTTTATTCCTTGTGTTAAGATGAATTGAACCTATATATTCTAAACCTCTGAATTTCTTGGATGATCTCTTCTCTTGCAAGAATAATTGTATGATTCAATAATACAAGCCATTTGTATGATGCATTGGTAGCCTCTTCAATATTCTTGAAAAGTTTTGAAAATTTTAGCGTAAGGTCTTCAATTGCATTAGGAATAGCACTCAGTTTACTCATTTTTCCTGTATTGAATGTATACGTTCCAAAGAATTCTTTTTTGATCAACATTTAAAATTGCTCTTTGAATTTATAAGTGCCTCTCCTATTTGAAGGCAGAGCTACCTTTATTGAAAACCAAAAATATTTCATTAAAGGAAACTATATACATAAAAAATGGTTTTTTACATGGGGTTGTACTTTTAACCAAAAAAGTATGAAAAGTAGTATAAAAGAAATGTAAGGAGAAGATAGTGGAGGAAAGGAAAGGATGAAAGGAGAATAGGGGACAAAAAGAAAGTTCTAGCTGACAAAACATAAAAACTCACTATAATGATCCAAAAGGAGGATTTTAGTAAAGAAAAATTTTATCATAGAAATGGGATAGGAAAGACATATTCTACACATATGAATAGAGTACATAAACTAGAGATATTGAATAATGCTAAGAAAAGTGAAACTTTATATTTCCTCATAAGAATGCATATAAATCTTATTCTTAGCCTACCAAGATTTCACAATTACAAAAACTCTTACTATAAATTCAATATAAATTACACTCTAAAATTTTTGTGCACAATATCTATCTAACAATGAAACTTAGAAACATTCAAAATAAGAATTAAAAATATTAGCATACACACGTGCATTATCCATTTGGGGAGATTTTGGGCACAAAGTCTGAAAAAGTTCTCCTTGTATTAGTTCTTCTACAAGCTAAAAATATAAACTCTACTCTCTACCTTTACAAAAAATAAGTTCAACTATCATAAATCCCTTTGCATGAGCTCAAAACTATTATTTATAGTTTACAATAGTCGTAACCACCTTGTAACCACCCTCATAACCAAATTTTGTGTAAACATTTTCAATTTTACAATTACTTTATCACTTTTGATTTTATAAAAAAGGTAAAATATAACCTTTTTAAGTTAAATAAAATCCACAACAAATAAATATAAACATGAAAAGACAAAAAATGACTTTTAATGGTTATGAGAAGAAGATAAGTCCTTTTGCTAAGTAAGACCATGTTCTGCTATGAAAACAATTTTTGATTCCTCGTGTTAAGATGAATTGAACCTATATATTTTGAACCTCTGAATTTCTTAGATGATCACTTCTCTTGTAGGAATAATTGTATGATTCAATTTTGTAAGCCATTCATATGATGCATTGGTAGCCTCTTCAATATTATTGAAAAGTTTTGAAAAGTTTAGTGCAAGGTCTTTAATTACATAACGAATAACACTCAAGTTACTGATTGCAGAATGGATATAAATCTTATTCTTAGCTGACCAAGATTTCACGATTACAAAAATTCTTAATGTAAATTTAATTTAAATTACACTCTAAAATTTTTGTGCAAAATATCTATCTAAAAATGAAACTTATAAGCATTCAAAAGAATAATTAAAAATATTAGCATACACATGTACATTATCCATTTGGGGAGATTTTGGGCACAAAGTCTAAAAATGTTTTCCTTATATTGATTCTTTTATAAGCTGAAAATACAAACTCTACTCTTTACCTTTACAAAAAATAAGTTCAACTATTGAAAATCCTTTTGCATGAGCTCAAAACTCTTATTTATAGTTTACAATAGTCATAACCACCCTCATAACCAAATTTTGTGTAAACATTTTCAATTTTACAATTACTTTATCACTTTTGATTTTATAAAAAAGGTAAAATATAACCTTTTTAAGTTATATAAAATCCACAACAGATAAATAGAAACATGAAAAGACAAAAAATGACTTTTAATAGTTATGAGAAGAAGATAAGTCCTTTTCCTAAGTAAGACCATGTTCGGCTATGGAAACAATTTTTGATTCTTGATGTTAAGATGAATTAAACCTATATATTCTGAACCTCTAAATTTCTTAGATGATCCCTTCTCTTGTAGGAATAATTTTATGATTCAATTGTGCAATCCATTCATATGATGCATTAGTAGCCTCTTCAATATTCTTGTAAAGTTTTAAAAAGTTTAGCACAAGGTCTTCAATTACATTATGAATACCACTCAATTTACTCATTGCTCCTTTATTGAATGTATATGATCCAAAGAATTCCTTTCTTGATCAAAATCTAAAATTGCTCTTTGAATTTTTTAAGTGCCTCTCCTATTTGAAGGTAGAGCTACCTTTATTGAAAACCAAAAATATTTCATAAAAGAAAACTATATACATAAAAAATGGTTTTTTACATGGGGTTGTACTTTTAACAAAAAAATATGAAAAGTAGTATAAAGGAAATATAAGGAGATAGTGGAGGAAAGGAAAGGATGCAAGGAGAATAGGGGACAAAAATATATTTCTAGCTAACCAAACATAAAAAATCACTAAAATGACCCAAAAGGAGGATTTTAGTAAATAAAAACTTTATCATAGAAATGGGATAGGAAAGACATATTTTGCACGTGTTAATAGAGTACATAAACTAGAGAGATTGAATAATGATAAGAAAAGTGATAAA
The DNA here is from genome assembly GCA_037957365.1 of Torreya grandis. Taxonomy (NCBI): domain Eukaryota; kingdom Viridiplantae; phylum Streptophyta; class Pinopsida; order Cupressales; family Taxaceae; genus Torreya; species Torreya grandis. The sequence continues at coordinate 1,393,770 of JARHVA010003771.1, read as the reverse complement.
CAACTTTGTATTTCCTCAAAAGAATGGATATAAATCTTATTCTTAGACAACCAAGATTTCATGATTACAAAAACTCTTACAGCAAATTCAATATAAATTACACTCTAAAATTTTCATGTATAATATCTATCTAACAATAAAACTTAGCAACATTCAAAAGAATAATTAAAAAATATTATCATACACATTTTCATTATCCATTCAAGGAGATTTTGGGCATAAAATCTGAAAATGTTCTCCTTGTATTAATTCTTCTACAAGCTAAAAATACAAACTCTACTCTCTACCTTTACAAAAAATAAGTTCAACTATCAAAAATCCCTTTACATGAGCTCAAAAATCTTATTTATAGTTTACAATAGGTATAACCACCCTCATAACCAAATTTTGTGTAAACATTTTCAATTTTACAATTACTTTATCACTTTTGATTTTATAAAAAAGGTAAAATATAACCTTTTAAAGTTATATAAAAGCCACAATAGATAAATAGAAACATGAAAAGACAAAAAATGACTTTTAATGGTTAGGAGAAGAAGATAAGTCTTATTCCTAAGTAAGACCATGTTTGGCTATGGAAATAATTTTTGATTCCTCGTGTTAAGATGAATTGAACCTATATATTCTGAACCTCTGAATTTCTTGGATGATCCCTTCTCTTGTAGGAATAATTGTATGATTCAATCATGCAATCCATTCGTATAATGCATTGGTAGCCTCTTCAATATTCTTGAAAATATTTTAAAAGTTTAGCATAAGGTCTTCAATTACATTATGAATAGCACTCAGTTTACTCATTGTTCCTTTATTGAATGTATATGCTCCAAAGAATTCCTTTTTGATTAACATCTAAAATTTATCTTTGAATTTTATAGTTGTTTAAAACAATGATTCATCCTCATTCAATAGTTCACAATGAATAGACTAAATTTTGGCACATACATTACATTTTACCTCATCATAAGCTTTCCTATGTCATTTTATGTCTTCCAAAGCTTCATCCAGAGTACAGATCTTCTAGTTTATGAATTGAGCCCACAAGCATGAATAATTGTTTTCTACCTTATCAAGAATACCTTCTGATACCAAAGAACTTTCATCCATGGAAACCATGTCCATTGAGTATTTAATCAATTTATTCCATATTTTAAGCTCTCTCTATGCATCTATTTTTTCTTCTTCAATGTTTTCCTGACTAGTATTCATAAGATCATAAATTCTTTGATTCTCATCAGGGAACTCAAAAGCTTCAAGAAGTAAATCTTCAACCTAGGACTCCATCACTTTACCATGATTTTTATACTTACTAATTTTAACAATCATGTCTTAATCAATGATAAATTCATATCTTGGAATTATTATTGCATAATAAGTTGATGTAGGTATAAAAATCACACTTTCAAAAGTTTCACCAATATTTAGGATATGTTTGATGTACATTGAAAGTACACATACCTTTTCTTCTAACTATTCCTAAGTCTATATTCCCTCTTTTATCTTTTGAATCAGCTTAGTTCTAGTCACTTTGAATTTTTTAATGTTCCCTTTAGGATTTTATTCACCTACACTGATTCTTCTAATGTTATAATTAGCCAAAGTCATTTTGTCTTGGTTCTTCTCCACACAAGGTTGTGTTATTTTCACATACTATGTACCTAAAGGGTCAATCATAAACCTCAAAGTATATTTTCCCTTTATTTTCTTTGGAGGACCTGACAATAGATTGGTGATAGCATCAAAATCAACCTCAACTGGTATGAATGAAGAATATTTTTCTTGATCACAATCTGTTGTACCCATGAAGAGGACATGTCTCCCTATGAACTATCCAATTGACCATCTATGGAAACCAAGGGAGTAAATGATGATAACTAATTCAAGGGTGATACAAGAATAGATCCAAGTTTAAATGACTATGGGGGAGAAACAACTTGTTACATAGAGAAAACTAGAGGTGGAAGGAAAGTGGGGAATGAGGATGGTGGAAGTGGAGGGGGAAATAAAAGGGATAAAGGTGCATGTGACTTGATGGAAAGAGAAAGGATAGGAAAGAGACTGAACTTGGGTCAAAAACCAAAAACTATTGAGTATTGTTGTCAATCAACACTAAAGGGTTGATTGCTTGTGTGACGTTTAGGGTGGTAGATGGATTTTATCTCTTGATTTGGAACTTTTTCCTATGAATATTATCTTTAAATGTCTATTTGGGAAATAGTTTTTTGTTTTGATCTTCTCCATCTCCTCCACCTATAACAACTAGATTGGGTTTATTTATGAATATCCTAATGCCTAAAGATTGAGTGATTAGAGTAGAATAATTATGTTATTATCCTTTTGAAGTTCATTCATCTTTCAAACAACTTCTTAAAGTGAGCTCTCTCACTTTACTATCATACCATTCTATTTATAGCTAGCATGACTTACGTGCATTGCACAATATTTATCAATTATTTTATTGACCAATTGATTACAGGGATGGCTTTGAGGTGAATATTTTCATAGAAAATTTATTTTACAACATTTGTGTCATCATAATCAACACTTATTTTACACCAATTAAGTATGAAATAATTCATATGTTTTAATTTCATCCTCGACCAATCTCTTTTTTTGACTTCAAAATCATCTTTTTAGTCTTCCCTATAATCTTAAATCTTTGAAATATGAGGGTAAATAGATCCCATTCTGATCATTTTCTCACAAAACCCTTTTTATCAAAACCAATTATCCTAATGTGTGGGTACATTAAAGTCTATAAATGAGTTTTCAATATTGGAGGCATCTATGGGTGTCTTGAGATTGAACTAACTAAGACTGATAGGGAAGTTTATTCTTCTTGTATGTTGATCAGTCCATTTCTTATGCACTTCACTGATTTATCTAAAAAGCTCAATTAGAATAATTTTGTCACTAGGATACATTGTAAATTTGAAAGGGACACCTTTGAATCTACCAACTTGGATATATGTGAATTTTGGACATAGGATGAAATAGCTTCCATACTTCCTAATCAAATGAATTACTTCATTGGAAATTCTAGCTGCAAGGTTCTCGTATAATGTTCTAACTAGCATCATGAAGAATGCATCATTTACTCTCCTAAAATTTATTTTTCATTTATCATGAGTGAGTTGAGGAAGCTTGTTTTATATTAGTGTGCAAGGGATATTCTATTTCACCTCTATCAAACTAGGCCAAGACTTGAGGACTATAATGGAATATACCAAGTATGAAGTTATATATAATTCTTGTGTTGATTATAGTTTAATCACTTGTTCATGAACATTATTGCTAATGATCAGAGATAAATCAATGAACTGCTTCCCTACACAGATGATACTCATGAACATACATATTCACTGGTGGAAAGTATTTGTCTCTTTGTCTCCCATAACCCTGCTACAAGGTAATCATATCTAGTAGTTCTTATTTGAAATTTAATTTGTATATGGTTTTCATATGCTAAAGATTGATTCTTTTTCTAGTGGTAAACTAAGATTAACTTATCATACTCTCCAACTTCTCATGATTATCCTTTCAAAATTGTTGAGTAATATCTATGTTGATTTACACCATTTCATCATAGGGTTTAATTATGAAAGTGATGCCTATATATGTATTGTCTAGTTTGGTTATCAGCTAGTTATCTGTAGACCTTATCTCTCTATTATTAAGGTTATAGTACTTTTTACATGTGAGTACTGAATCTACACATCGAGTGGAAGTTGGGAACACAATTTCATGTGCAAATTCATTACCTAAAATTCATCCTTATAGAAGAGTTCTTCTTATAGCATCCATTGTTTCCTTGAAATCATCTATATCCATGTGTTTCATTTCATGATTTTAGACATTTAATATGTCTGTATATACAATGGAAATAATTTTGTATCCCATATGTTTGAACTTTATACTTGATAATGTAACTGACTAAATAGAAACTTGAGAAAGTAAATCCAATTTTTTGTAGACAAAATCAAGAGAGAAAAAGTGTGTATGTGAAATCAAATCCATTGTAGTGGACACAAAGACATGTAAGGCTTATGAATATTTTTTAATCAAACAACTATTTCAAAAATTGTTTATGCATGAAATGATCATCATGGGCCTAGAAATTGTCTCGAACATGAATGAGATGACTTGAGCTCCATGTATGCTACCAATAGATATTATTTGATTCATAATCATCTTCAACATCTTGAAAAACACCTTAGTCTTATTCAAAATAACTTACATGCAAGGTAAATGGAAGAAAAACTAAGGAATAGAGTTAACAAGTAATGAATGACTTCAACAGGCTATGATGAAGGATTGTGAGAATTATTCAGACTCAGAAGGATACTAAAGAGCATTTCACATCAAAACTACAAGTTCAACTTCCAAAACCAAAACACCTATGAGAATTACAACCATCCCATTTGTGCTTAGAATAAAATGTAGTAATTTGTTTTTTAAAAGTTTACTTGACAAGCATTCAATTAAAAGCATAGAAACTAAATCAAAATATATCATCACAACATATAACATTATAATTTCAACTTTAATTCTAAATGCAACATAAAGTATTATAACTTCATAAGAAAGTAAATACACTATGACATAGCCATAACTAGCCTCACATTATATCAACTCTATTTTTGTACAATAATATTACATTTATAGTCTAAATAAGCATTTAGCATTATATATAATATAAAGATAATCAAATCTTTGGAAATTGAGTTGCACTAACTTGCGTATCTCTGATAACCTCGAGTGGTGTCTCTAGGTATGTACTACAATGGGGGGAAGAGCATCATTCAAGTGGTTTTCCACTCCAACCATGAACCAATGATCCCCCATACAATCCCTTATCAGGGAATGGCCCTCCCTTCATGGATAGGTAGATAGAATGGTGCGAGAATCCAAAATGAGACATGTTAGTACCCCATGTGATGTAATATTTCTACTATATGATGTGTATCATAAAGAAAATACATTTTTAACATGATATCACACAACATGAAAATCAAACATATTAAATGACAATGTCAATCTACATTAATTTTGCCAAAGTTTTAAATAACATATGATCACCCATATTAGTCAATTTCTTGACACATCACTTGATCAAATTATCCATACCCAGCATTACTAATGCTAACTAGGTTTGAGAAGTCTATCTCACTACCTAGTTAATATCTTCAATGTAGGACCCATAATATAACATAATACTTAAGATATTCATTTAGATTATTCCTAATAGCTAAAATATGAATATGCTAAATATGAAAATAATCTAACTTTACATTTTGTTCTTCAAACGCATGAAATGAATCTACAAGCATGCTATTATTATGTATATAATAGATAAATAGTCTATATATAATCATACCATATAGGTATGCTAAACAAACAACCATAACAACATACATGCAATATCATATATAAATAAGTATAGTTTGACTAGATCATATCAATTGAGTATGATAACAAAAATTCTATATTTACTTATTTTTAATAGATATTTTAAAGTATAGTCCAATTTGTTTATACAAAACAAGTATATTAAACAAAAGGACCTTTCATCCTATTCAAATATAATTGAATTGGGTTTCAAAACACCAAAATTTTTAAAAAGGCTCTAATGAACAATTTTTCTTGGTTTTTAAAAACACAATTGATTTTAAATATGTAATCACCAAGTAATAAGTCAAGTACCCAAAACAATAATCAACTTTGTCTAGTTATCAATGACTTAAGCCTTTAATTTTATAATTTTGTATACAAATTTTCAATATACTAACTTATCTGAATCTACTGCCATGTTGGATTTAGCTCAATGACTTAAATATAATTGAATATATACTATCAATAATATAAACATATATATATATATATATATATATATATAAGTTCTTTATATATGTGTGTATATAATCTACTTTTAGATTACTCAATTGAGTTAATTAGATTTATCCATTGAAAACTACATAATTAATAAATATATCATCTCAGTTGATATATGTTAAATACCAAACTAAACTCTTATTCCAATGACTTTCCCTATAAACACTATTGTTCATAACAAATAAGGCTAAATTGTTCAACTCAAAGTTCATAAACCAAACCAATAATATCTAATGTATGTAGCTAGTTTAATTTAATCCATTATTTACATATCTCAAAACTTTAACACTATTTTTCTCTCTATCGACATCTGTCTATAGCCATAGTAACATTGTGTTCCATCATTTCTTTTATGCACAATCATAAAGAATGATAAGTCACCCCTAGAGATAATTTCTTACAATAGAAAAAAAATAAATTACTTATAGGAAAATAATATCATTACCAGCTACAGGGTTATTATCCCTAGGCTATAATCTAAATATCAAGTCCTCATGTTGCACTAATTACATCATTTAACAGTTTGAAAATGAATTTATATGTTGTTGTTCATACACAACATTACTATTTTAATACCCAGTTATATATATATATATATATATATATATATATATATATATTCTTATGTTTTATTTACAAATTCAAAATGTTATTCTTGAGTGTGTGTGTGTGTGTGTGTGTGTTTATATAATTCACAGAGGTTATTCTATGTCATTCAAATTAACTTCAGACACAGTCAGTTCATGGTTCAATTTTAACACAATTATAAATAGTTCAAATAATTTTACACAAACTAAATTTAAAGCCTGATCTACCACAAGATATCAATTTAGAAAGGGTTTTATAACATCCACAATTGCGCAAATCTTATAGTAAGGATTTAATAATTGCATCCATTTTGATTATAAGTGGTTTTGGGTGTAGGGTCTATGGATGGTCAATCCATCCATAGAACCCTCCACCTAAATCCCTATTTTTTTTTAAAAAAAAACTACTCAGATTAAAATAACCAAATCCCCTTTTTCCTTTAAATCTACATTAGAAAAAAACCTTGTTCAAAACCCATTCGAACTAAACATTAAACATTTCATTCCAATTTTAAAAAATATATATTTTTGCTTATTTTTGGGGTTGAATACAGGTGTCTATGGATGGTCAAGCCATCCATAGGGCCCTCTATTCAAACCCCATGGGTTTTTCTCATAAAATCTCAAAACACAAAAACCCATAAACAAAACTCCACTCTAATATAATAATATACTATTAAATTTAATATTGCATCAACCTGGTATGTTTGCCCTATGTTGAAAATGGTCTTGCTCCTTTGCTCAAACTCCTCTTTCCTTCTTACAGTCTCCTTTCTCTTTTCATGTGTCCCAAAAATCATTACACACTTCTTTCTTAAAACCCCCTTTCTCCTTCTATTTGTTGTTCAATTTATTGCATGCCACTAATGGCAGAACACAAAGTTAACCCTAGTTACAAGGTTTGTTCCAAAATAATAAAATCACAGTCCAAAAGTAGTTTACCCAAAATAAATTTTCATTCCAAATTAACTCCAATTTAACCCCCAATTTACTCACATTAAAAACAAGTTAACTTAACTTAAATCTTTCTTCGAATCTTCCAAAATATCCATGTTCAAACAAAGCCATCAAAGGATTTTATGCAACTATTATAATTCTAAGTGTTTAAGTCAACTTGATTAATCATAAGATTAGTCATTTAGTGAATAGGTTCAAATTAAGATATTTCACATATGTGTTTATCATAAGATATTATAAATACTATAAATAAATAATTTTCTAATAGAAAATAATAAATCATTATTTTGACAAGATAAATATAGCATTAATTACTATCTTCATTTTTTAATGAAAGATGCATTTAAATAACATATTGTAATAGAACACATAATAAATCATCTCAAAAACACAATGATCATTATAACCAATATAATTTATTCTAATACTATAGGATAATAAATTCATTCCTTTTTAATGCACAAATGAAACATAATCAATGCAAACTACTCTAGCATCAACAAGCATAATACTAGTGAACCAGATCAATGTAAAGTATTAACAAGTCAATCTACAGTGGTGTGTGAAGTTAGTTTATTAGAATTTCCCTTATGTCATCCTAAAACCATCCCATCTTCACCATCTTCTCTGATGATGTTCTCCCTCATCATGCTCTGAGTGTAAGACCAATCTTGTATCCACCTCAACAAATATGTAGTTTGTCTGAGTCATCATAATATATAAACCAATGATGCAAGACTAAAAAGTATACATCTACAATGCAAAAAATAATGAAATACAACTATCACATCATGTATACTAATTAACAATATCACTATTCCTAATAGTACATGTCATAATGCTCAAATCAAAGCAATAAAAATTAGTTATTAACCATATTAAATCCATGGATTCAAAGGTTAAAATCATAGGATGAAATTAGGATGTAACATCCTTCCCCCTAAAACTGGTCATTGTCTCGATGGTACTTATTTAAATAATAATTTTTGAATATCAAAAGAGTTTAATTAAAATAAAAATATAAAATCAAGTATCAATCATGCAAACAAATGCATAAACAACCTAAAGAACTGATCATAGTCTTCCCAAGTAGCACTATCTTTTGAGTATTGGTCCCACAAGAACTTACAATATGACACCTATCTATTACACAAATGAAGTTTTTGAGTGTCAATTAATCTAATTGGATCTACCATGACCATCTCAGGATCCAAAACTTACAAAGCATTCCAAACCAAAACATGTGAAGGATAAGCTATATACTTCTTAAGATATGATACATGGAAAATATTATGTAAAAGAGATAGGGCTAGTGGAAATGAAATACTATAAAAAATAGTATTGACCAATTCTAACACTTCAAAGGGTCTTACATATCTGGGTGATAGTTTTGCTAACTTCTTGAACTTAATTAATCTCTTTTACGGCTTAACCTGTAAAAACACTTTTTCACCAATAGAAAACTGCCTATTTGTCCTCTTCAAATCAACGTAACTTTTCTATATATCATTTTCCTTGACTAATCTCTATTTGACTATATTAACTTTATCTTCCATTTTAGAAAGCATCTCAGGGTCAAAGACTACCCTATCCTCCAACTTGCCCCAACTAATTGGTGTTCTACACCTACTACTATATAGTCCATCAAAAGGTGTCATCCTCAAAGTTGAATGATATTAGTTTGTGTATACAAAATCAATAAATGAAAGATAATATTCCCATTTTTACTACTAATCCATGTAATACATATGTAAAATATCCTCAAGAACCTGATTTACTCAGTCCATCTGACCATTAGTATCTAGATGATATATAGTGCTAAAATTAGGTTGCATACCTAAAGCTGAGTTAAGAGTTACCCAAAACCTTAAAGTCATATTTAGATCATGATCTAAAATGATCTTTTTTTAAAATTAATGCAACCTATACACTACCTTTATGAACTTGTTCACAAGGGTAGGTATATCATCTATCAAATTTCTTGGTATGAAATGAGATACCTTGTTTATTTTATCAACAACTATCCGGATCATATCATGCCTATTCCATGACATTGGTAAACCTTAGATAAATTCCATACTGATCACCTACCACTTACACTTTGGTATATCATATGGATATAGAAATCTAGCTAGGTTCAAATGTTCATCTTTCACTCGCTAACATTCCAAATAATGTGACATAAAATCTGCCACATATTTCTTGATTCCATTCCAAAAATATAGAGGTTTAAGTTTTGCCATGAGTTTGGTTACATTTGGATGTATTGAATATGGGGCATTGTGTAACTCTTTCAAAATTGTGTTTCACATATTCTCTGGATCTGGCACATACATCTTCTTATTGAAACATAGAAGACTATCACTTTCAAAATTGAATCCTTTATATTGAGGATCCTAGGAATTATCAGATAATGCTTTTCTAACCTACTCATAGTATTTGTATCCTAGTGAGAAATTAATCACTTAATCCCTTAGATTACTCCTAATAGTAGCTATAGTTGCTATGTATCTTCTACAACTCAAAGCATCAGCTACTCTATTCTTTTTACCCTTGATGTAATTGATATCAATATCATAGTTGGAAAGAAAATCTAACCAACATCTCTAATGAACATTTAAATTTGGTTGGGTGAATATATATTTGAGTCCCAAGTTATCAATCTTGAGCTCAAATGGTTTTCTTAACAAAAAATGTCGTCAAACTTGTAAAACATGAATAATCACAAGTTCAAGATCATGAGGAGCATAATTCACCTCATGAGTTTTTAGTATCCTTGATTCAAAATCCACCACTATACCATCATGCATGAGGATTCCACCTAAACCCTCACTTGATGCATATGTGATTACTAAAAACTATCCATTGGGATCAAGAACTTTCAACACTAGTGTTGATATAAGTCTTATTTTCAACTCTTGAAAAGCTATTTCATATTTCTCTAACTAGTCAAACTTTTGGTTCTTTCATTACAAGGAGGTAATTGGATTAACTATCTTGGAAAAGTTTAGAATGATTTTTTTATAATAGCCTATTAACCCCAAAAAAATCCTTACCTCATACACATTTATATGTGATGACCACTCCATAATGGCCCTTATCTTTAATAGATCTACATAAATACCATCTATATAAATAATATGCCCTAGATATTTCACTCTCTCCTAAGATAATGCACATTTAGACAAATTATCATATATCATGTGCTTCTATAATAATTATAGAACCAATTCTAGACATTGTAGGTGATCTTATTCATTCTTAAAATATATAATAATTTCATCCAAAAACATAAAGTGACGTAAATAATCTCTGAACACATTGTTCATGAGATTCATAAAAGTTGCTGGTGTGTTGGTCAACCCAAAAGGTAACACCTTGAACTCATAATGCTCATAACAAGTTTAAAAAACTATTTTTAGAATATTCTCATCCCAAATCCTCAACTGTAGATATCTTACTCTATGATATATCTTATAAAATATCATTTCACCATGCATTTTATCAAAATATCATCTATACAAGGTAGTGGATAGTTGTTCTTGATAGTTGCCTTATTCAACATTTTGTAATCGATGTAAAGATAAAGAGTACCATAATTTTTATTTAAAAAATAATTGGTACATCCCATGGTGACACACTAAGCCTAATCAACCCCTTTGCCAATAGTTCTTGGAGTTGTGCCTTCAATTTGACCAATTCAGTGGTCGTCATCCTATACGGTGCCATAGATTGTGGTTCTAATCTAGGTATGATATTGATAGAGAAATCAAACTCATGCTTAGGAGGCAAACCTAGTAATTATTCAATAAATACATCATGGAAATCCCTAAGAAAAGGGAAATATTTGAGAGATGGTTCCTTAGGTTCTTCCATTTCATTTATCTTGATGATAAATGCTTGGCACCCTTTTACTTTAGCCTTTCTAAATTACATTACAAAAATCTACCTGAGCCATAACTCTCTCTTTTCACCCTATAGTTGTGTCTGATTACCAAAATCATTAAGACACTTAAGCTTATTTAAGTAACAATCAACCTTGGCCTTGTGTTTATCAAGCTAGTTAACTCCTCTAATCACATCATATGACCCTAGTGGTGCTACATATAAATCCACTATAGTTGAAAATTTGAGAAACTCAATCACTACTTCAACTAGACACTTATCCACCATGACTTTAGAGTCATTCGCATATTGTACTAATCATGCATTTACCATATATCCATCTTTTATATACAACTTGCTAAGCATTATAAGAGTTATAAAACATTAATTATCCCCTATATCTATCAAAAAAGAAACTAGATGTTCAAACAAAATACATGATAGCTCTATGGGTGATGCTTGAAATTCAGCTTATCATTTATCAATTGATGCATGAATACGCTGATAAAAATTGCCCTACTAAGGATTAGGACCTTTATTATTTGACTTGTCTTGAGGACATTCAAGATCATAGTGATTTCCTTTGCAATTGAAACAACCCCCTAGTGGACCTTTCATATCAGTTTGAGGGTTTCCTTGGAAACTATTTTTGGAGCCATTGCCTAGTTTCTTGTTATTGGATCCACTATTGAATTTGGTATTCTAATTCTTTGGATTCCCTTTGGAGTCTCCACTCATTTAATTCTAGTTCATCTTATTTAAATTTAGCTTAGAACTATTAAAATTTTTCTTGAAATTTTCTCTAACCTGAGCTAAAGACTTCAAATTCTTCTCCTACTTCACCACCTTTTCAAATACCTAGTCTATAGTAGAAGGCCCATGAACATCTACCTCACTGTCAATATAGGGTTTCAATCCCATGATAAACTTCTTGATATTAAATCTCTCATCATTTTAGTACTAAGGTACATACTTCAGAGGTTTGGTTAACTACTCCTAGTAATCATTCACTAATAACTCTCCTTACTTTAGATTATAAAAATCTACAAGCTTTTGATCAAATTAAAGATATGGCAAAAATCATGACCTCAATAATGTCACAAACTACTCCTAAGTTTTAGTGTTTAAGTTAAGGTTCATCTCCATCTTCTTATTAACACACCAATTAGCTACCTCACTAGCCAACTAGTAAGCTCCCCAAATTGCCTTGGTGACCTTGGAGTAGTTTCAAATCTTGAAATACTTCTCCATCTCAATCAGCCATGATTTAGCTCCATCACCTAGAATAGTCTCATCAAACTTAAGTGGATTCACCTTGTTCATCTCTCTAGATATATTTGTAACTACCTGAGCTCTTACATCTTACTAATTTTCCTACTCAGTGGGGTGTTCAACAGGTATTTCCTGACATTCTTCCTCATCTTGGCCTTGAATGTCTTATTCTAGGGCTATAATCGAATCCCTAGTATCATTAATGTCTACAAATATTTGATCTAAATTTGTTGAATTCTCAAAAGTAATATGGTTAGGATCAATGGGGGGGATATTGTCATTTGATGGACCCTCACCTTATGCTCTTGTTTACACCATTCTTCTTTCTCAATGAAATGAAGAATAATAAAACATTACCAGATTCAATAAGTCATAGATTTCAAGCCTAGGCTTTGATACCACATGTTACAACTGACGTAGTTGTACTTAGAACAAAATGCAATAATTTTTTTTAAAACTTACTTGACAAGAATTCAATTAAAATCATAGAAACTAAATCAAAATATATCATCACAATAGATAACATTATAATTTCAACTTTAATTTTGAATGCAACATAAAGTATCACAACTTCATAAGAAATTAAATGCATTATATCATAGCCACGACTGGTCTCACATTATAGCAACTATTGTTTATGTACAATAATATTACATTTACAATCTCAATTGGAAACTGTTGTATGAATTCATGTATATCTGATAACCTCAAGTGCTTTCTTGAGTTATGAACTATAGTGGGGGAGAGAGAGCATCATTCAAGTGATTTTTCACTCCAACCATAAACCAATGATCCCCCACATAATCCCCTATCAGGGAATGGCATTCCCTTCATAGATAGGTAGATAGAATGGTGTAGGGATCCAAAATGAGACATGCTAGTACCCCATGTGCTATAAGATTTATACTACATTATGTGTATCATAAATAACATGCATTTATAACATGATATCACATAACATGCAAATCAAACATATAAAATGAAAATGTCAATCTACATTACTTTGTCCAAAGTTTTAAATAACATATGATCACCTAGATTGGTCAATTTCATAACACATCTCTTGATCAGATTATCCATACCCAATATTGGTGATGCTAACTAGGTTTGAGAAGTCCATCTCACTATCTAGTTAGTATCATCAATGTAGGACCCACAATATACATAATATAACATAATACTTAAGAGATTCATTTAGATTATTCTTAGTAGATAAAATATGAACATGATAAATGTGGAAATAATCTAACTTTACATTTTGTTCTTCAAATGCATGAAATGAATCTACAAGCATGTTATTATTTTGTTTATAATAGATAAATAGTCCATATATAATCATACCATCTAGGTATGATAAACAAAGGACCATAACAATATACATGTAATATCAAATATAAATAAGTACAATTTGACTAGATCATACCAACCGAGTATGATAAAAAAAAGTCTATATTTACTTATTTATAATAGATATTTTAAAGCATAGTCCAATTTTTTCATATAAAATAAGTATATTAAACAAAAGGACCTTTCATACTATTCAAATATAATTGAACTTGGTTTCAAAACACCAACAAATTTAAAAAGGCTCTAATGAATAATTTTTATTGATTTTTAAAAACACAACTGAGTTTAAATATGTAATCACCAAGTAATAAATTAAGTACCCAAAACAATAATTAGCTTTATCTAGTTATCAACCAGTTAAGCCTTTAATTTTATAAATTTGGATACAAATTTTCAATATATTATCTAACTGATGTAGGAACATCAAGAAAATGCTAATGTAATTATGTAAATAACTCACTTTATCATGAAATAAATAACTCAGAGGTTATATGGGTCATGTGAAATTCCAATAAGCATACTTATAATGCTTCAATTGTGGTTTTGTAGACTATTTGGAGTTTCCCTCCAAAATGTTATATTTAAGTATTTAAATTGTTGTGAATCATTGTAGGGGCTATGAACCTTTTGAATGGGGTAGGAACTTGGTAAAAGGGTCATAAATACCTATTGGTTAATGTAAAATATCTCAACCTATGTAAATCCATCAAAGAAATATCTTGAAAAGTCTATTGCTACAAGGATGGTTCGAAATAAGACTTAAACAAGAAAATTATTGGGTTGTTGAGCAAATCTTGGAGTTAAACCAAGTTGGTGCATATGATAAGAGTTGGAAAAAATAAATAGGAACAAAATAAAGCTAATAAGAAAGGATTTAGAGGGTTTGTTAGTTTTAGCACATACAAATTAGATAGGAGGAAAGTAGGAGGTGTAAAGAAGGCCATTTGGCCTACAATATGTAAAATAAAAAAAATTGTGTTTGTGATCAATAAAGGCATCTATTCAATTATAAAGGTGTGTGCTTTATATAAATATCATGAGAAGGTGTGAGTGAAAAGAGAGTTGTAGACGAATTTATAGAGATGGGTATATAATTATCTATAGAAATTATGGATGGTTCCATAATAGTTCAAGGAGGTTCATATGAATGATTGAAGATAAATCAAATAATGGGTGGGTTTTTGCTGATATATTCATTCTTTTCTCAAAATTTACAAGGTGTGTTATGATTATATTCAGTTGTATGATATAAAATCTTTGAGTGATGATTAGATAAAAGGAGCTAATTAAGTCAAAGGAAGGTCTCTTGGGTTAAGTAGAAATAGTGCATTGATATAGTCAATTGATAACATGTGTAAGTCATTGCATGTAATTGTATAAAAGATTTGAAAGGGAAGAGTATGTTTAATTGAAAATCTGAGTTTTGTTACATTTTTAAAATTGATGATAGATGATAATTCACTTTTGGGATATACACGAGTTGTGGATTGAACAACAATTTGCTATGTCTCCCACATCTATTCTAGGTATTAAATCAATTATGAGAGTATGTTACAGATGAATGGATTTTTTTGGAGTCAAAAGAATCAAAAAAGTAGTGTAATAGTTTAAAAAATAGAATACTTATAAATTGAAGGCAAATGATTGTGATTAATCTTTGAATTTGTGCTCAGATTATGCTTTTGGATGTACGTATAATTTAGACTGTGAAATCTGATCATTATTCCTCCTTACACATTAACACATTCCATAGATAGTTGTTAGAACCAATGAATAAAGTTGATAGGGTATGCTATGGTGAACACTCAAAAATATGTCTGCATTCCCCTAAAGGTGATAAAAGTTTTAGATGATTTGTATTCTTTATGAATGTTTTAATTTATCCCTCAAAGAGAGGTCTCGGCCTATAGAATTTAGAGTTAGGGAATGGATAATAAATCAAGTATATATCTAAAGTTATCAAATGAAAACTATTAAAAATTTAATAGTGTATGTGTAATTGAATTATGAATCCAATGAGTATAATTAGAGTTCTATTGGTTAAGTAAAGACATAAATATGACCAAAATACATTCGGTAGGTTACAAGAAATAAAATACAAATCTGAGTTTGGTGTTTTAAATAAATTTATTTTGGTCTTTATGAAGATGTTAGAAATTTTATAGTATTTATAACCCATTTTTAAACTCTTGACATGTAGCTTTTGCATAATCTGAGTATAGATTTTTGAGAGTCTATAATCATAATCTACTATGAATACACTATTAGAACAAATGAATTGATGGAAGGAGATATTTGTTAAAGAACTAATGTGAGTTGGAGGTTTTATAGTGTCTATAGTAGGAGATAAACAAAATCTTAGAGTTGATTTATTGAAGTGAGTTGAAACTTTGTAGGTGTATTAACAAGATTAGTCATGACATATCAAGATTATATGATCTGATTATAGGGTTGAATACATTAAGAGAGAAAAATAATGACTGAGCCTTGATACAACAAAATAAAAGGCCATTGTTGAGGTTTTAAGGTCATGAGAAGGCATGTTATGTTTTATTGAATTCCTTAAAGAGGCTTAATAGTTTGAAATTTTATCTTGGAATGAGAATGTAAATGTTAGATTGTCATCACTAACTTATTTGAATCTACTACCATGTTATATTTAGCTCAATGACTTAAATGTAATCAAATACATACTATTAGTAATATAAACATATGTATGTGTGTGTTCATGCACATGTGTGTGTGTATGTCTAATCTACTTCCAGATTACTCAACTGAGTTAATTAGATTTCTTCCTTGAAAACTACATAATTAATATATATCAACTCAGCTGATATATGCTAAATGTCAGACCAAACTCTTATTCCAATGACTTTCCATATAAACACTATTGTTTATAAAAAATAAGGCTAAATTATTCAACTCAAAATTTATAAACCAAACCAGTAATATCTAATGTATATAGCTAGTTTAATTTAATCTATTATTTACATATCTCAAAACTTTAACACTATTTTCTCTCTGTCGACTAGTTGTCTATAGCCATAATGACATTGTTTTCTATCATTTCATTCATGCACAGTCATAAAGAATGATAAGTCACCCCTAGAGATAATTTCTTACAACAAAATAAAATGAATTACTTATAGGAAAATAACATCATTACTAGCTACAAGGTTATTAACCCTAGGCTTTAATTTGAAGATCAAGTCTTCATGTTCTACTAATTCAATCAATTAATGGTTCAAAACTGAATATATATGTCATTGTTCATACACAACATTACTAGTTTAGTGCCCAGTTATATGTGTGTTTATATATATATATATATATAGACAATTCGTAGAGGTTATTCTATATCATTCAAATTGACTTCAAACACAGTCAGTTCTTGGTTCAATTTTAACACAATTATAAACAGCTTAAATAATTTTTACACAAACTAAATTCTAGACCCAATCTACTAGAAAGGGTTTCATAACATCCATGACTGTGCAAAGCTTATAGTAAGGATTTAAGAATTGAATCCATTTTGATTATAAGTGGGTTTGGGTGTAGGGGTCTATGGATGGTCAAGCCATCCACAAAACCCTCCACCTAAATCCCTATTTTTTTAAATAGACCACTCAAATTAAAAAAATCAAATCCCCTTTTTCCTTTAAATATGCCTAAAAAAGAACTTGTTTAAAACCCATTAAAACTAAACATTAAATCTTTCATTCTAATTTTAGAGCATATATTTTTTTTGCTTGTTTTTAGGGTTGAATATAGGGGTCTGTGGATGGTCGAGCCATCCACAGGGCCCTCTATTTAAACCCCATGGTTTTTTCTCACAAAATTTTAAAACACAAAAACCCATAAACAAAACTCCACTCTAACAAAATAATATACTATCAAATTTAATATTGCACCAACCTGGTATGTTTTCCCTCTATTGAAAATGGTCTCTCTTTCCTTTCCTCAAACTCCTCTTTCCTTATTCCAGTCTCCTCTCTCTTTCCATGATTCCCAAAAATCATTACACACTTCTTTCTTAAAAACCCCTTTTTCCTTTCATTCACCATTCAATTTATTGCATGCCACTAATGGTGGAATCTAGAGTTAACCCTAGTTGGAGGGTTTGTTCCAAAATAATAAACTTATAGTCCAAAAGTAGTTTACCCAAAATAAATAATAATTATATCATAACTCCAATTTAACCCCCAAGTTACTCACATTAAAACCAAGTTAACTTAACATAACTCTTTCTTCAAAGCTTCCACAATATCCATGTTAAAACAAAGCCATCAAAGGATTTCATGCAACTATTATAATGCTAAGTATATAGGTCAACTTGATTAATCATAAGATTAGTCATTTAGTGAATAGGTTCAAATTAGGATATTTCACATATATATTTAGTATAAAATATGTTAAATACTATAAATAAATAATTATCCAATATAATAATAATAATAATAAATCATTATTTTTATAAAATAAATATAACATTAATTACTATCTTCATTTCCTAATGAAAGATGCATTTAAATAATTTAGTTTAATAGAACACATAATAAAGCATCTCACAAACATAATGATCATTATAACCAATATAATTTATTCTAATACTAAAGGATAATAAATTCATTCCTTTTTAATGCACAACTGAAACATAATCAATGCAAACTACTCTAGCATCAACAAGCATAATACTAGTAAAACAAATCAATGTAAAGTATTAACAAGTCAATATATGGTTGTGTGTGAATTTAGGTTACTAGCATTTCCATTTTTTCATCTTGCAATCATCCTATCTACACCATCCTATTTGATGATGCTCTCCCTCATCATGCTCTGATGGAAAGACCAACCCTGCATCCACCTCATAACGAATATCTAGTTATTCCAAGTCATCATAATATATAAACCAATGATACAAGACTAACAAGTATACATTTGTAATGTATAGAATAATCAAATATAGCTAGCACATCATGTATACTAATCAATAATATCATTGTTCCTAATATTACATGTCATAATGCTCAAATCAAAGCAATATAAATCAATTATTAACCATATGAAATCCATGGATTTAAAGGTTAAAATCATAGGGTGAAATTAGGATGTAATAGTCAACAAGCTAAAAAAGTCTTATTTTTCTTTGTAAACTAATTTTAGAGGGTTTGAATGAGCAATAAAAAAATAGAGGTTGTATAGAGGTTATTTTGTATGTAAGGAATCCTTCCCAAGGTTGTAATAGGTAAAATAGTGTATTGAAATTTGCCTTTAGCAAAAACAAGCTATTATTTGCATAAAACCACAGATTGTTTAAGGATTGATTTGATAAAATTGTCTTTGGGTTGCAAAACCACATTATTTTCTTACCAAAACCACCTTATACAACTGTGAGTGTATATGAATGAAGATGAGGACTTTGTATAGGTGAAATTGCATGTAAAAGTTCTTGAAAAGATCATTCAAAGCAAAACATTATATAAAATCTCATTGCAAGCATGACCAATGTTTTATTTTTATCAAATTACCCTTTGTACAATGAAAACCACCTTTAGAGGCTTGAATACCATTAATTTTTCCTTGAAACCACATAGAAACCACTCTTCAAAGAAAAGTAGGAAGTTGGGGAGTTTAAATTTGAAGGAAACTTGTTTGAATACATAGAAAATCCCACAAGTGTAAAAATAGGATGTCTAAACCCACAATGAATAGTGACTCAGCACATGGAGAAAAAGGACATGATGGTTTGGATGGTTTGGAGTAGTAATGTGGGTGTTTATAGAAAATACAGCAACATGCAAACTTTTGGAGAGGATAAAACATGTTTTGACTTTTTTTAAAGCTTACATGAGAGTTTTACTTTAGTCTATTTTAATATAATCCACTTTTATGCTCCATAAAACCACTCTAGTCTAGCCAATATGATTGTTTTCTTGTAAAACAGAGGGTTTGGTTATCTTGGAAGCTTTGAACCCACTTAAAGGAAACTCAAAACCACCCTAGTAATGCATGAGACTGTTTATATATGCAAAACCACCTTATTACAAAAATCATGCATTTTTAAAAAGATTTGACCATTCACACTTGATGGTGAGGCATGATCATGGTTTTGGAGTCTTCTAAATGGTTCAAACAAATAAGGGTTTGAGAAATAAAAATCACTTTGTATTCTAAAATTGAAATCCATGCCTTAGTATTTGAAAATGTTTTCTCGAATATATGTGCCACGTGAAGTATCTTACTCTTTTAGAGGTATGGTGGTAATTTTAGAAACTTTTAAAAAAAGGAAAAACCTTTAAAAAGGAATGTCACTTAGAAAAGACTCATACAATGATAAGATACCATGAATTAGTGGTAGAAAAACAACTTTTTAGTTCTAGAGGGATAACTCTTCACTTCATTTTGCATTAACTATTTATTACACCCATGCTCTATCAACTATTCAAATTTCCTTGTTTTGTGTGCTAATAAATATGTGGGCATTTTTCCTAGGTAAGTTTCATATTATTTAAATGGTCGAATAAAATAATATTTTTATGGTATGTTTATTAGCTAAGATGATTTTATGTTATGTGTAGTATCACATGATTCAAGGCACTATTGGGTAGAATTGCATTTTCATTTTAATGCAATGATATTTTCTTGTAGGATGGGCATCCCAATTACCATAGTGTTCTACCACCTATGCAGCTACTTTAAAATAATTAAACCCTCAGCCACGCCATGATGATACATGTTATTTTTCAAAGATATTAATTCATACAATGACTATACTAATAGTGCTCATCACTATTGAAAAAGCCATTTTAGTAATTTACCATGGTTGGAAAAGGCATTATAGTAATCTACCATTGTCTACCAATCATGCTACTATGCCCTTTTATAGTTTTAATTTTCAACCTGGTTTTTATAGTTATAAATCTATGTCATGGTAGATACATGATCAACTTGCCAAAGTGAATGTTCCATTTTAAATGACAGATCATGGTTACCTAGTTGATTTCATACAAAATTTTAAGGTTGTTCTTAGTTTTCAAAAGTGTATTTGACATGTCTTGGTCTTGAACATTGATTGAATTTTTAGTTTGGCCTCACATCACATTTAAACTATCTCAATGCTTTGAGTGAAATTTTAAAAATTACTCTACTAGAAGAAGGTTACATATTTTTATTTTTTATTTTTATTAAAGAGAGAACTCATTTGAAGTATTCTAAAGGTTTGAAATTTCACCCCTATTCTTACCTTTTTATATGATGAATCTCTTATTTTAGCTAGATTTAGAACCCATTTTAAGGGCATGTAGGTTGCAATTTTGAAAATTTTACCTATATTCTTCATTTTTGTACATTGAAGGCATATTATTGTTTACTATGAAATGTGCTTGGATCATTATGGATGCACAGTTTAACATCAATGACTAAATTTTTATTCTTACCTCTTTTTTTATCCACTAATTTTTTATGACAAATAATTACATGTGGAATTGGCATCTGTCCTTCCCTACATTAGGACTATATCTAGGGTTATATGTAAAACCTAATTTAGTATTTCTCAAAATGTCTCAACCAGTAGTTTCACTCAAAACCCATTTAAATTTATTTAAATCTTCTATTGTTTTGACTATTTCATTTGGCCTATGTTTCCCCTCCATTACAATCCTTCCATCACAAGTCAGTCTTTTGAGTCTATAGGCCCTATCAAATGACTCCTCATTACCATTTTCCCAACACTTTTACAAGGTGATGGTGGACTTGATAAATTATGATAAGGATTTGGAGCTTAAAAATGGTGGTGTGTCATTTGTGTGCCTAAAAATAGTGGTTTGTACTAGTGATTTTTCCTTCTTCAAACCATCATTTTCTTGGTTTGTGATTCATTTTATAAGAAACCATCTCAAAAATATTTATGATGTGAAGTTGGGAAACTTTGTGTTGTTTGTTGGCTAGGGCGTTAATATATTTGGTAAACATATACAATCACCACTTGATGGATGCTCATGGGAAGCCATTTATCACACTATAAAATAAGTTATACAAACTATTATCCATTATTTTAGATAGATATACACATTTAACTTTCTCTCAATGTTGTTGAGAAATTTACGCTAATGCCCTAGCGTTTATGTTGGAAAGGTGGGTTTTCCTTGTATTGGTTGTGTACTATCTCTAGATAGGTTTGGTGGACTTACAATGTTGTGTAGGTGGGATCTCTTTCTGTAGTGCACACAAATCAATTTAATAAATGGTTCACAAACTAATTTTACATCAGTTCACCTTCACTAGCATATTCCCCACTAGTGCTAAAATAATCTCCTTGGAATCAGTAACATAAATCCATCAAAGTATAATGGAAAGGGGATTTTTATGAGAGGGATTTCATGGGCTATTGATGACTACAATCTTCACAATTATTTTCAGCACATTCAAAGGGGTTTTGGAGTCTAGCATAAAGGTGATTATATGGTGTTTTTATGGATTTTAAAATATATGATTCAACAAAATTTTAATATTCTTTCATAAGGGTTAATGGAAATATTATGTGAGTTTTTATAAATATTTAACTCTTTTCTTATTTCTTATAATTTTAATGAGTTTTAATTTGAACTAAAGTGTGTGTATTATAGGTTATTTATATGATTATTAATAATTTGGTAAATATGGGTCTACATTTATAAATTTCCAATATAATTGATTATGGTGATATTTTTAGATTGTATTCAAAGTTTTTTTTCAAGAAAATGGTCATTTATGGTCTTTTTGTAGACATGCATTTCTACAAAGTATCATTTAATCCATGACCCCATATGCATATTTTAGTACCATTTATCCATATTATCAAATCCTTCTAAATTATATGAAAAGTTTTTTCTATAAATACTAAAGATAGATAGCTTATAGGTAAGCTAAATTATAGGCAATTTTTTATCTTTAATTAGGTACACCATAAAAATTTGTTTGATGTAGATATTTTTTTTGTTTGATTCAGAGTATAGAGTTCTCCTGTGATGGGTATGTTCCAGTTTTACTATGTGATGGTATTTTTGGTTTTTTTTAATCTATTTTTGGACTACATGCCACATTTCATAACCATCATTCCTCTCTCACCATCACAACTTCTAATGGATTATAAAACCATCTCATTAACTGCATTGGTGATTCAAATTTTCTAAAATATCAGAATATGTTGGAGTGTTCAAGAATAGTGAGGGGTTGGGTTTTCCTTGACCCAATAGCAACCCATGAGAATCTACTCCAACCTCTAAAATGCTGATGGTTGGACAACCAAAGCTTCCTACAAGAGGTTTCCCAACATGGCCATAGTTTGTTCCTACCATACAGTCATGGAAAAGGTGGTTCTAATATTTTTCTTTTTTATTTAAATGGGTGGATACCAAAATTGAGATGCATAATAGGCCCAGAGTCTTTTGAGAGAGTTTAGAATTATATGCATAACTTATTTGTGTCTTGGAGAAGAAGAAAGTGGCCTATTATGGGCAAAGCTCAGGGTCCTAGAAGTAGCTTATGTTACATTCCATTATTATTTTCTACAATTATATCCATGCTAGATGATATATCCATTAGTGGTTATATATTCATCTGGTATAGCTCTATGTTTGTTTCTATTTACATGTACCTTGAATTGTGTATATATACCCTGAAATGCTAAAATTAATACAATCCACATTTAAAATGGAAATCTAATTTCTGATGGCATTCAAAAAATGTAAGGCCGACTAATGTATTACATGGTAATAACTTGAGGAAGACATGACATTATTTTTTATAAATGTGTTATTGCCTTGATATCAATTTGGTGACATGAAGCTGAGGTTTTATTAAACACTAGATTATTGATTGTACATGTACAACATTAAATATGATATTATTTGAATTATTTTCATCGTTAGGACATCTAGAAGGAAAACTGTAAGAACTTATCAAAGAATTGTGCAGATTTATTTCACTTGAGTTATTAGCATTCTTAAACTTGAATGAATAAACAGAGTCAACTTTTCATATTCCTATAATTTTTAGCTTCAATGATGGTATATGGATACTCTTATTCATACTTAATTTGGAAAATGAACAAGTCTTATTATTATAATTTACCCTTATTTGGAATGAAATTAAAATTCATTTGGCATGGTTTGTTTGAATCTTATCATCACAATTTCTTAGATTACACCACCTATAGAATGATTTTTTAAATTGATTTGTTCCTGACATAATTTTTTTTTGTAAAATGACTTGTTTGTCCATAACCTTTACATTAAACGAGATGTCTTTTAGATGCATAATACCTATTATCCTGGTATATTTCTATTTTTTAATTAAGGATTCTAAAAGCCTTAATTGTTACCAAGCCTTTTTCTTTTTCATACTAAACTTTTGGAGTTCATTCTCAACCAAGTTCAGTCTCTCATTCTTATTTAATTTCAACTTAGACAGTGGCCTTTGCCTACGTAATTGACTTTTTATTTTCAATTAGAATACCAATAACTCTTTGTAATGAGTTTAGAAAGAGTTCTATTGCAGAAATTATTCATTAACCTTTTCATGGATTTAGTCAAAAAAATTGCAATATCTAAGTCCAAATAATATTTAAGATCAAAACAAAGGTTAACATCACGATATGATAATATGATTGACTTTATGTATGATAGTAAATTTTATATTTTTTAACGTGTGCAGGCCCATAGCTAGTGATTAAATTTACATTCATGTAGTTATCAACTTTTAAATAGATATTAGAATATTTTTCTAAACAAACATACTACCTAGAGAGACTTGGCATTTCATGCCTTTGTTTGTTTTGTTTTTAAAAGGGAAAAACCATGTATTAAGCCAAAACAACTCCCAAATAGGATATATAATATAAAAATATTTTGGATAAGTGAATAAGCCACGTAATTGTATGGGAGGGAAGGCTTTTTAGAAAATCCTTTTAAGGTAATACCACATATTACTTTAGTAAGGAATCTTAAAAAGTCATTGGTGGGGTACGTGGAGGGATAATAGGGTGAATTGAAAGACTTTGTGGACTTTTAGAGAAAAATTTATATGTTTAATGAAAAATTATTTTTGATTTAAAATGTAAACTTGAAAATACTATCAAAGATCTTGAATTTTTTCATAGAGATTTGAGAATCATTTGAAATATGCCCAGTTGTTAAAGCATGCCTCAGGATTAACAATAGATGAACCGACCTAATAAATTTTCATAAAGAGTTAAAGAAGACTTAAAATCCAAGATGAGATAGATCAAGGAGAGTAAAAGGTCTTACAAAGGAGTTACTTCAAGTGAATTAATGAAGGATTTAATATCATCCACAAGAGCACAAAACACCCAAAAACTCAAAGTTTGATTATCATGAAAAGTTTAAAAATTGACTCATAGAAGCTAAATTTTTGGGATAACAATCCCTTAATTTTTTTTACACATGTATATTATAGAACTCATATGTATTAAATGTCCATCCATAATATATATAATGAAATTTCTCAAATGGTATGAGATTTCCATTTAGCTTGATAAAAGTGTAGTATTTTGAGGTGAAATGGGTCATTGTATTCTTGGAAGGAAAGGATTTGTAGATTGTTTTCCCTTAGTAAAGAAAAGAGTGAGGATAATTTTAGTTTCATGCATTCAATCTGAAAAATATGGGAAGAATATATTTACATAGATTCTAGGATGTCTTTCTCTATTTTCCCACTAATCAGTCTAGTGCTTTACTTTATTTCTTAGAGAGATGGTGACCTTTAGTTGTTAAACATAGTTGTATTATATTGATTCCATCTCCCAATTCCACCCCCCCCCCCACCCCCCCCCCCCCCCCCCCCCCCCCCCCCCCCCACCTCAACCCCCACCTACTTGCATGCCCCCCCTCCCAATGAGTTATTTCTAACATCAAATTTTTAACAAGTATTGTATACATTGATAAAAAAAATTATAGACCAGACTTAAAAAAAAAGGTTTCAACGTGAAGGATGTTTTGTGAATATCTAAATTTTTAAACCTAATGAATGACATTGTATGATTATTACTCTCCCTCCATCTATTCCAAAACTATTTACTAGAACTTCTACCTCCAAAAAAGAGTGCAAAGGTAAAGGTAGGATTAATTTCAAATTATTGCATTTTCTTAACAGTTTTCAAGGCCTTTCAACAAAATCATTTTTTTCATATTCCACAATCATTTCAACCCATAATACCACATATATTTTAGGAAATTTTTCAATCAATTCATGTGTATGCTTCAACACTTTTATTACATGTAAACCAATGCACTTGCAACTACAACATATGAAAAAAATTCACTTTTGATTGTGATT
>JARHVA010003771.1:1235000-1362500 GCA_037957365.1 Torreya grandis | reverse complement strand
CCTAAAGATTTTCCATCCATTATAAACTACCTTACTAAGTTATAGCACATGTTGACATAATTGAAGGGAAGTGGAAGAGATAATTAATATGAAGAGTGTGTTTATTTAAGTATATCCAAGTTAAAAGGTCCATTCCAAATATTTTCTTCCACCTTTTTCTCTAACATGGATGCCTTAGGTGCCACATTCAAAATGCATGACTTAGAGTAGCTTTGTGAAATACTTACTAGGGAAGAATATAAATTGTCTAAACTTGAGTCTTCCACATCTCAAAAGTCCTTATTATCATCTCATCCTAAGGGCAAGAAAAAATAAAAATATAAACGCACAACCACTCCTTATCCATAGTAAAGTGCCACTAAGCCCAAAGATAATAACTTTAAACGCAAAGAGTCTTCTAAATCCAAGAATAAGTCTAGCCTTTCATACTCATTTTGTGGATGGACATGCCATATAAAAACTAGGTGTTGGAAGAGAATGCAAGCCTTAGAGGATTCATTCAGAAACTACAAGATCTCTATCTCCACTCCACCTCCTTCTAATGAGCATTGTAAATCACTTAACGTTGTTGGGTTATCTCAGTCACCTATTATAGATAATTGGGTTATAAATTCTAGTGATTCTCACCACATGAATTATTTTAAGGAGTATTTTATATCTCTTAAATTGATTTTTACTTCCAAAATTGAGGTTGGGTATTCTTCTTTTATTTCTATTAAGAGAAACATTGACATACAACTTGATGGTGGTTACATCAATGATGCACTATATGTTTTTGACATCAGTTCACATTTGATTTCTATTTATCAAATTTGTCATTATAATCAAGGAAAGATAGGGAATTTCACACCAAAAAAGGATAAAATTCAAAACTTGTTGGAGCCTCATTCACTTGTTTCACAAGGTGTTGTTTATTACAATTCTCTACTATATCACTTTGAGAGTTTTGATGACACTTATTCTAAGGGGACATGCTTAGTTTCTCATGTTCATTCTGAGAGTAATATTTGGCATGAGATATTTGTACATCTTAATTATATATATTTGAAGGAGTTGGGCACTTATTTTATGTTGACGATCTTCCTCGAGTTTCTTATTTTGATGGATTTTTCCCTGGTTGTACATTAGGAAAACAAGACTAAGATCCATTTCTTAAGGTTATGTCCAAGAGTAATTATTCACCACTTGAACTTGTACATAGTGACTTGATGGTTGTTTATAATCCTTATTTTAATGGATCTAAGTATGCATTTACATTTATTGATTATTTATTGAGGTGTACTTGGGTTTATTTTATCAAGTACAAGATGGAAGTTTTTTCACAATTTAAATTCTTCAAGGCTTTGGTCGCGAATCAAAATTATAGTTTCATAAAGAAGCTTCACATTGATAATGGGGGGGGAGTAATTTAGAAAGGAGTTTTCTAATTTTTTTGTAGCTCATGGCATTGTTCGCCAACATTATATTCCTTGTACTACTTAAATATGGACTTATCAGAAAGGAAATCTATACTTTAAAGGAGATGGTTAACTACAAGATGCATTATTAGGATTTACCTCTTGTATAATAGGTAAAAGTAGTTAATTATGTAAACTACATTTATAATATCACACCACATAGATCAATTTCTCATTTGACTCTAGAGAAGGATTGGTATAGAACTAAGCCTGATGTCTCATTTTTTTGAGTTATTAGGAGACATGCTTGGGATTGTGTACCAAAGAAGAAAATGAAATCCGTGAATAAGAAGAACAAACCCTTGATATTTTTATGTTATTATGAGGATATGAGAGCTTATCAAAATTTGAATCCTATTACTCATGATGTTCTTTTTCAAACACATGTTCAGTTTGATGAGAGCTTCTCTTCTCATGACTATTTATATTATTCCATTTCTTATTCTTCTTCTTTACTCCCATCCATTGATGATTCTTCATTTAATCTCGAGGATTACTTCCTTGAGGATCCAATTAAAGAGGCCACTAAAGAGGTTATGGATGTAGACTTTAATGTGGATCCCATTACCACTATGCCTATGTGGGCTTATACTAAAGTTTATGAAGAAAAACCTTTCAGACAAGATCCTCCACCCACTAAACATCATCGTGTCCATTATATAGGTTATAGAATTTTATGTTAGGTATTTTATAGTGATCCACAATCTTTTTCACAAGCTCATTGGATATAAGAGTGGGATGACATGATTATAGATAGGTATTCTTCTTTGATGAAGAATCATATTTAAGATTTGCTCTCTCTTCCTAAGGGAATAAAGTTGGTTAGATGAAAGTGGATATACTGCACCAAATATAAAGCTGATGGGTCCATTGACAAGTATAAGGCATGTCTTATAGTAAATAGTTTATCATAAGTTGATGGTATTGATTAATTTGAAACATTTTCCCCTATTATTAAGATGGATTATGTGCACATTATACTTTCTCTTGTTGCATCACAAGGTTGTCTAGTATCCTAGATGAACATAAAGAGTGCCTTCTTACATATAGATTTACAAGAGAAAATCTACATTGAGAAAATTGATGGGTTTTTTCATGATTTTTATCTTTTTTTAACTATAAATGTCTATCTATGGTCTCAAATAGACTCTTTAGGCATTTTATGATAAGATGGATTATTTTCTCCTATCTACTATATATATCCAACATATTGGAGAGGATATTGTTATACTAGTTGTGTATGTTAAAGATTTTCATCTTACAGGAAACTCTTCTTCTAAAATTCAAGTTATTCAGTAGGATCTTTCATCATAGTTTGATATGATATATCTCAATATTTTGCACCTTTTCCTTGTTTTGTAGATTTCTCAATCATATTTAGGGATTAATTTGGGTCAATAGAAGTACACCCTTCATCTTCTTTAATGTTTTAGTATGGTTGATTGCAACTCAAGTCCCTCTCCTTTCTAGTCTAGGGTCATGATTACTTCCACCTACACTACTCTTCTTTGTGATCCTACATTATATACATAGTTAGTTGGAAGACTCATGTACTTGACCCATAATAACTTTGATATTTACTTTGTAGTTGGTCTTGTATCTTAGTTTCATATGTTCCTCATCATAGTCACTAGTAGGTTGAAAAAAGGATTTTTTGATATCTATAGGGAACTTCCCACTTTGTATTACACTACACTAGAGCTTCAACTCATTTGGTTGTCTATATTGATTCATATTAGGTAGGTGTTATTGATAATAAGTGTTCCACTTTTGAATACCTTTTTTGTCTTGGTTCTTCTCGAGTTTCTTGGGCAGATAATAAGTAATAAGTTATTTTAATTTCATATACAGAGGTAGATTATAGGTCAAAAGTCATTGTGATTAAGAAAATTATTTATCTCCAACATTTATTAATAGAGTTTAGCTTCACACAGTACTCACCTACTATATTTTGGTGTGACATCCAAAGTGCAATTCACATTTCCTACAACTTTGTTGAGTACCAGTAGATCAAGCTTATTGAGATTCACATGAAATTAATTTATTAACACATTTAAGATGGAATTATTTGATTGTAGTACATTCAAACTTAGTAATATTTTATTGACATCATTACAAATCCTTTTGCATCACCTCATTACCTTGAATTATGTGGCACTCTTGGGATTTTAAAAGTTATCTTTGGAGGGTGTTTCTGAAGAAATCTTATTTATTCATTTCTTCATGGATATATTGTACATGAGTACCTGATCAAAAGCCTTGTTTATAAGACTCATACTATGGATATGCCACTTTTTTTTGGCCCCTAGCTTCACTTGAGGGGGCAATGTTAGAGTATGTTGTTTACCTTATCTCATGTTAACCTAGGTTATTTAATTTTCCTTTTATTTAGTTATTCCCACCCAATTATGTGTGTATATTTTATTTATCTTATTTTATATATTATAAGATATTACATATCTATCTTTTAGATATTATGAGGATATTTTCTAGTTATTTATATCCCTTAGGGATAGTTATCTCTTAGTCCTAGGTATGATCTCTCACTTGATATTAGTAACGTCACTAAATGAATAATTATTTTTTCCTTTAGATATAATTCCTTAATGGACTAGATGATAGTGATACCAAATAGTGATGCTATAAATATGAAATCCTATGGAATGAGATGATATAAAACACAAAGAATAGAGAATGGTTAGAATAAACATATAAAGGAACTCAAAGGAATAATAAAAATATTTTATATATTCTATGGTAAATTTTCCCATGATTAATTTATTTATTATATATCATTCAAAATGTTGTTTAACCAAAGATAATGCTTGGGCCTATTAACTGCTCCATGTTTTAGAAAAAAATTGTTTTTCAATTTTTGATACAACATGCCCATATCAATCCTATAAGTTATTTGTTTATTTTTTTTCCTTAACACCATGACTTACACATAAGTTATTTTTAATTTATCACCTCAAAAATATACTCAATATTAAATTTATTCATTTTTAGAATATAAGTGGGTGATTTTTACATTTGAAAAATAAATTATTTTATTTTTTGAAGTGAGTATTAGATTTCCATGGATTGTAATATTGAATTTTGAATGTGAATGTAAGTTTTGTTTCCATTTAGTTGGCTTGTCATTTTCTCTATGTGGATACCATTATATTATTATGGTAAGTAAATTACTCTATTATGGTGATTCTACATGATTTTTATATATTATTATATTGTTTTGAGTTGCTACTTAGGTCTCTAGTGGTGCGATATGCAATTCTCATGATTTTTAAAGATAATAAAATCTATAAAACTAGATAAAATTTAACATTTTGTTTTAATAATTTTTTCATATTAATTATAGCACATCTTTATATAAAAATATGATAATTAAGAGTTTTTTAAATTAATGAATGTAAGATTCAAGTTTAGTTTTAAGAAAACATAAAAATATATCACTTATTTTTTTAATACTCTTTCCATATAAATAGTTTTGTTTTTAATTATATCTATTGATAATGAATGCTTATCAATAATACATATTATGTCATTACTTTTATAATTTATGGTCAACAACTAATAAACATGAAATAAAGTTACATTGATAATTATTAATAGTTGGAGTTTAGAAAGTCAGAAATCTATGAAATAAGATAAGGGCATTTCATTTAGTGGCATCCATATCATTGGAGAGTCTAAATTAGTGTTTGATATCTTCCATATTATTCTTTCAAAATTTTAGACTATGTGTGTTGGTTTTTTTATTATATGGTTGACATTAGTAGTGACTATAAAATAATAATACATTATTCCATCAAGAAAAAATGACCAAGGTATTGATATGGGATAACTTATAGAGATAAATATTCAACTATGTAAAAAGGTTCCCATTTGTTTTCTCTTCCCTTAATATTGAATGTCAGTTATCTAAATCAAAATAAGGTCTTGTCATAAATCATCTCTTTTTACATTTTTGTACTAGAATTGAGAAATTGAATTCACCAAAAATAATTATTTTCAAACATATATATTTTTTGTGTGCTTCTTAAAAAAAAATGAAACTATATAAACACATACATGGATGTGAATTACAAGAGAATCCATGATATGTCCTAATGGAATATGCATTTATAAAAATGTACCTATTTATGTAAATCATGGTAAAAATATATCTTACATATTATAACTTTCACCATAAAAATTAGATATAATTAAAAACATTCAATGACTTCCTTAATATATACACAACTAGACCAACTGTACACATTCTAATTTTAATCATTTATATGTTTCCAAATAAACCTAAAAGGATATGACCTTAGTTTCACTATGCATACAAATCATGTGGGATATCTCCTTGACATAATTTGGAGTACAACACATGTGACTACTATCCACTACACATAATTTTTTATCGAGATTGAAGTAAAATGTTTGGAGGCTTGAGAAACTATGTAAGAAACATATCATTATGTTGTAAAATTGATTTAAGGAGAATAATTTAGGGGGTGTATAAATTGAAAATTTTAATTAATAAAGTAATTTATCCATTTTTTAGTGAATTAATATATTTATTACATTAATAAATCCATTTATGCATTTTATATTTTGTGTCATAATGTGCACTCGCGTAGATTTTATTCTTGATGTTTGTACAAGGCAAAATTACAATCGATCGATACTTGAGTCATATTAAAGTATAATAGCCCAAGACTAAACCCAATGATGAATCCATATTGATCCTTTCATGTTTTATTTCACATTCACATAACATCAATACATGGTGAATTAATTATATATTTAATTAATAAAATAACATATATTTTTTAAATTGCATATCATAATAAGATTTCATAGGTTTTACCTCTGATGTCTATATGGAAAAACTGTATAGTTTATCGATAGTTGGATCATGTTTAATTATAATAATTTGATACTAAACCTAGTGATTTATCTATATTAATCTAAAAGGATCAATTATATATGTGATCATAAATATTAATATCGCATTTGTGTCTTCATGTGGACTATGTTCCACACATTGTATGCCAAGTTTTTGAATTGAAACAAGATCCTAAAATTGTTATCCCATGTTGATGCACCATAATTCATAGGAATTTTTCAATATGCTATGAAAATCCCCTTATTTTTGGCATTCAAACATTTATTTCATTGAATGTTGGAAAAAATATTTAATATCATGTGTCTAGTAGTCAAACTAATTCACTTGTAGATTCAATCTTCATTGATTTATACATTGAAAACCCTTATTCATTGAGGTTGTTATCTCTTATATAAGCAACAAAAAATTTAGTCTTATGACAAACATTATCATGTATATTCTAATACTTATACATTATTTTATAATACCAAAATTTTTGACACATATTAAAGCTTTTGGATGTTATCCCTCAACATAGATGTGGAAAATCTAGTGTAAAATCTATTATTCTAATCCATGACTTGGGCTAACTTCCTCCAATGTAAATAATTCCAATGTGTTTCATGGAACACCATATGGTTAAATGTTTTAGAATAAATTTATTGGTATTTTTACACAATGTGTAACTTTATGTACAAAAATTTTTCAACTAGGACAAGTAGCTTTCTAAAATATATTGTTAAATATTTGAAAAATAGAACTGAAAGTTAAAGATTCATTTTTACTAGTTTATTTAATATAAGGATATTTATATTCAAAATAAAAAGTCTTTTCATTCTTAAACACATTTAAATGTATAAAATAGTTTGGTTTTAACACATTATGAGGACATGTTTAAAACATTGAATATTTTAATTGCACATTGTATTGTAGATCATACTATGAAAAAAAAACTTATGTGGGGGAAATAAATTCAAAAAAAAGGTTAGGAGGGAAGTAATATGTGAGATAAAAGAATGTGATGAGGATAACAATCCATATCCAGTCCTGGATGGAAACATTATGCTCGAGTATCTCTATGGATCTACAAGTTTCTCTCAATTTTGGGTGGAGAGTTTACAAAATCCATATCCCAAGTTGGTTGGCTTTGTTGAGATGTGGCTTGTATTTGATTAAAAATAAATTGGGATCTATTTTTCATAGTATTATTACAAAATATGGCATGTGGTCTCAATATTTTAGGAAGGGAGATGTATACACAAATTTTTAAACTTTATCATTTATTGATGCTTCCTCTCTTATAGGAATGTATCAATTTTCAATCTCTCTAAGTGTATGCCTTAAAGGATGCACCAAGAAAGGGGTGGGCATACCTTTGGTGCTTTGTAATATTTTTGGTCCCTATACCATTACCTAAAACCACTAAAAATTAATTTTATCCAACTCCCTAAGCAATTAAAACATATTTATTCACTCCTCTAAGCAATCCACCTTCCAAAATAACCTATAACTAAAAAACACCCCTTTTCTCCATTTTCCTATTATATCATCAAAGTCAATATTTTTAGGAATTGAATACATGTTCCATAACTACATCTCCCTATCCAACATAGTTTGAGAACTATTGACTATTTTTACCACCTAACAAGATCAATCTGATCGATCTTGTTGGCTAAATTCTCAAGAGGGTTTAGGGTCAATCCTTGGATATATAAACCACCTTAAATTTAATCTAATAGAGAGGAATATTAATTTTCACATTATTACATCTCATAATTCTACTATTTATACACTTGGGGAGTCATTTTTAAGGGTTTTGCCATGAAAGTAAATAAACTTATCTTGTGGGAAATTCTTGGATGCAAAGTAGGAGTATTTTATCTTAGACCCTATTTTTATAGTGTGATCCTTACAAATCCATAAAAACCTCTTGAAATCACCATTGGCCAATGGAGAGATTAATGAAAAATAGGTTTAAATCCAGGTAAGTATTCCTAAATTTTACTCTTTCATTTGATAGAAATATATTACATAAGGTAATAGGATGAATGTTTTACTGCTTACTTAGTTTACGTATAAATTGACTTGAGTAGAGTTCTCTTTACATGTTTTTTTAATATATTTAACTATCCCCTTTTGTGCAACAAGATTTAATGAGCACTAGATTAGATTAATCTTATGTATTATAGGCCTATATATGGTTATTACATAATGTCATTTGCCTAGAGGCCTTGTAACCCTATCCTTTGGTGATATATAGTAAGATATCCCTTAGTTAGGTTTAACAAATCCATATTACTCATGTCCTGATATAAATAGTTATTCAATGAATTATTTGGTAAGATTACCTTATCTGAGCTTGGAATGTGCTAAGTAGGACAAGTTGAAGATCCATCCTAATTTGTTACATACATCTTACAAATTTGTTTTAAAAGTTATCATTTATTGACACTTTCTCTCTTTCAATAACCCATCAAGTTTTAATCTCTTTGAGTGCACACCTTAAAGATTACACCAAAAAAGGGGTGGGAAATCCTTTGGTGCTTCATAAGATAATTGGTCCCTATACTATTACTTAAAACTAATACAAGTTATTTTTATCCAACTCCCTAGGAAATTAAAACCCATTTATCCTTTCCTCTAAGTAATTCACCTTCCAAAATAGCCCCTAACTAAGAAAACATTCATTTTCTCCATTTTCCTATTATGTTAACTAGGTTGACCTTGTTATGAATTAAGCATATGTTATGGAACCACATCAACCTAATAAACATATTTATTACACAATATCCTTTGCCTATAGGATTTGTAACCCTCTCCTTTGGTGTTGTGTAGTAAGAGATCCTTAGTTAAGTTTAACATATCTGAATTATTTATGTCCTGATATAAATAGCTATATAATGATTTTTTTGGTAAGATTACCTTCTCTAAACTTGAAATCCACTAAGTAGGACAAGTTTAAAATCCATCCTAATTTGATTCATAAATTTTGGTGAACCCAACATGAATATAACCCTTAAATGTTTTATTTTTTTAATTACTGTCAATGAGATCAAGCTTGTCAATTCAATTTAAATATTTTGTGCATAGGTTTTCAACTAGATCGATCATGTTGATCATTTTTATCATATGTGTACAGGTCTTCAATTAGATATATCATGTTTTATATTTTTTACATAGGTTTCCAATAAGATTGACCCTATCAACCATGTTTTGTTCTTTGCGTGTAGGTTTTTTAAGTTTTATCCAACTAGATCGAACTGGTTGATCCAGTCATTTATTCTACCTTTTGTGCCTAACTAAATTGACCAACTTGATTTTATTTATTTTTATTTTAGTCTTAGATAATGAAATAAATCTAATTAATAGAGTTTAACTTTTTTTTTTTTTTTTTTTTTTATTTAGACTAAATCGACTAGCTCACTTCTATTTAATAACATTATTTTCTACCCTTACATGATCAAAAAGTTGCCTAGATAACCCACTTAAACAACAATTCAACATTATTATAAAAATGACTAAATTTATTCAATTGATCTTCTTCTATCATCTAATTTCATTCTTAACATCTTTGTATTTACATTTTATCAATTTTAAGAAAATTTCAGTTTCTACTTTTCAATTAAAATTTAAAATCATGTATTATTTTCCTCAATTTTTTAGTTTTGTAAAACTATACCCCCATATTTAAAGAGATCAACCAAATTTATTTATTTATGTGGTTTTTTTATGCCATCAAACTAAGTTGACCCATTTTATTTTGTTTGTTTTGGCCTATTTTTCCATAGACTAAGTTGACCAACTCAATTAAGTCTTATATTATTTGCATAACTAGATCTACTTGCTTGATTTTGTTTTGTATGTTTCAATTTCTCACATAAGTAAAGGAAATTAATCTATATTTAATAATAATTAAAATCACTTTTAATTTTAAAATAAAATAGTTAATTTATTTTTATTTTATTTCAAAAATCATAACTTGGTTTTTGATAAAATTGATTTTTGCCTTTATTTTCATTTTGTTTGGATTTCCCTAGAAATTGTGTACTGGTAGGTTTAAAACTACTTAGATATTGTCATTAATGGATACATGGTATTTTTTTATAGTCATTTCCTCAATACTCATAGCCATAATACAAAGCTAAACACAATCTTTAGTTTCCATGTAACTCATGGTATTTCAGAAACATATAGGATTTCCCTTTGTATTGAACCTTAGGAATCCAACCATCCATTTGATTGTGTGGTGCATCATTTAGCAATTAAAATAAAGAATTTACTTCTATATTTCTCTTAAAATTGGGTTTAGTGAGTGATGGGAATGGCACTTCCTCCATAGTTAACATTCTTAAACATTGGGCTGACACTATCCAACAAATAAGACAATATATTTGGAAGCCTACATGGTCAAACAAAACCTTTAGTACAATATCCTAACCTTATTTTTGGATACTTAGTTATCATTTAAATTACATTTATTTAGATTTTTTTTACTATTCCATGTTGTATTTTAGACTGTATTATCTAACATTAATACAAGTTTTGTGTTATATGTTTTAACTAGATTGAACACCTTGATCTAGTTATTTATATGTTTAACTTCATTTATATATTTAAAACTAAATCATACAACTTTAGAAAATTTAAAATTTATGCTAACCCATGAAACTAGATTGACTAGCTTGATCTATTGGACTATTTTATTTTATAAAAGTTTAAGGTCAACTAGCATAGAGTTGGGGGACAATTTTGTGGACATTACCTGTAACATGATCACATTAATTAATAATGTGATCATGTTATTTAATTAACCTAATTGTGTTACTTAAATCTAGGTTTAGGATTTCTAAGACATAATATGATCACATTATGTAATAATACAATTGCATTATATTAAACAATAATGTGATCACGTTATTAACACGATCACATTATTAACATAACAATAATGTGATCACATTAATAATGCAATCATGTCCCTATGTGTAAATAAAATAAAAAGGGAAACCTAAACATAGAATTATTCATTTTGCATTCACAAATCCTAGCTTTGCCCTTGTTTTGTGATCATTTTTTATCAAAAGACTCTAAAGAGTGTCAAGAAGCTACCAGATTCACCCCACAGACCTAATGGTCAACAATGTCATCATGTAAGAGAGGTACATGATCAAAATCTTCCCTATTTAACCCTAATTTTTCAAAATTTTCATTCTTTAACCCATTTTTTTAATTTTAATTTATTTTTTTCTTATACCCCATCTTGCTCTCCATAAAACCCTCTGGTTGTTCTTCCTCCTAACCCTCCACAAAACCCTATTGTTCCTCTCTTATAACTCCACCTAACCCTCCTACAGTTCCCAAAACCCCCTGGTCATCAAGTGGTTTTGATTGACAATAATGTTGGAAACAAACTTGAAACTAAAGACTTAATTGACATAATGAGGGATCCTAGTTTAACTAACCCCCACTATACCCAACTAGCCAAGTCCTTATAGCCCTTTTTAGGTCAAATTGACTCAATAATGTGTCAAATTAACCAATGTACCTCATATAGGGGTGCTTGTAGGTAATATTATGCTAACAAGTTGTCAGCCCTTTAAGTTAAGAATTTGGATATTTAAAAAGCTAACATTTCCACCCTATTCATCGATCCAACCACCAGTTCCCCATTTCTCATAACCATTAAACATTTTCCTATCGATTGTTGTGTATATAACTTAATCACAACCAATTCTTAGGATCAATGGTGGATGGTATTTGAATATCCACTATGTAACAACCATGAGGTCCCATTATATTTTTTGAGGAAACTATATTGTGAGTTTGTCCTCAATTGGATTCCCAATTATTTTGATTTTAGTGAGTTTTAGGGCCAAGGAAAAGGCTCTACATAGGATTGACTAGGTGTATGTTGTGTACCTAATCAGCCTACATGGATTTATATCCAAAATCCTCTTGAACCTAAGATTCCCTTTGTATTTTATTAGGTCATGGAGATAGACACTCTCCATGATCTTAGTTCACTCACTGATACACTCATTCAACATATGAGTAGGCTTTCACAGAGTGATGTTACAAATACGCCATAGGCTACTTAACCCTAACCCAACCCTTATAGTTCATGTGGAGTTATGTACATGGGACCTTATGATGATGGCATCAGTGGTTTAGATGTCTTGGATCATATTTTTATTAGTGATGAGTTTTTGGCATGCACATTTAGCATATATACATCAATCACCACATATATATAGGTATATTTTATATAAATGTCATGATAAATTTAAGTTATTTTGGAAATTTAATTTTTAAGCTAACAATTAATTTACATAAAAATTTAATATAATAAATATGTCATTTTTTATGTCACAGGAGGTGATAGTTCTTTCATCATCATAGTCAACATTTACAACATTCAATTTGTCATAGCCATTGTTTTCATATTCAAATCTATCTATTGGGCTATCCACGACTGCATTTGACTCTATTAGGATGAAACCATTTACCTATATAGAGGTAAAATTTATTTACATATATTTTTTGCTCTTTGCATTTGTTATGATTGCAATTGTTTACATATATGTTTTGCTCTTTGCATCTAATTTTTAACTTCTCTTCTCAAGAATTAATACAAAAAATAACACAACCTGTATGCAAAAATAAGTTATTTATATATATCCCATGTACTAAAGCAAGGTTAAAAAACATGCATTATATTCTTTTTCAGTATTGACATTTTTATAGAGGTTATGGAATGTATTTACTCTAGATCATTTAAGTAGATATCCAATAAGTAGTGTTATCTTTCCTTGAACATCACCCAAGTGACTGTGGACATATCTAAATTTATAATTATTTCTTGATAATCCCAATACAAGGTTGCTTCATCTAAAATTTTTAAAATAAATAGCATGTCCATACTATTTATTTAAAAATATCTTATCCCAAAGCACCTTTTCATACCTATTAGCCAAGCATCAGCTTCCCAAACAAAGATTCATCCATTAAATTTAAGACCCTTTGCACTTTATTTAGTTTGTGGGTAATTCCATCCAAGATTTGATGTGTGTCACCATTGTCATGAGCTCCCCTAGTGGATTATATTCCTTGTAATATACTGGTATCTCTCTCTTGCTAAAAATTATGTTCATAATCATACTCATGGAATGATTTTATCCTATTCCATAGAATAGATACAATGGTGTGATCCTAAGTTCCTATTGGAGGTAGTTATCCCCATCTAGTGGTTGTGCCTAGGGATCCTACTTCTACTCCTATGATAATGTCCCAATGCTAATGAGTTATGTGGGATATGATTTCTCTACTTTTGTGTCTCTTTCTTATACCTACGTGGGTGATGTACCTTCCACTATTTTTTGTCTAAATGAAGCGTAACCTCCCCTATCCCTAACAATATCATTGTGAGTCTTCACTTGAGACTCTAAACCAACCACATTTTCCTATAGTCCAATGATCTCTCTCTTATTATAATGTAAATATACATATGTATGGCAAGTAGGGAGAAAAACATATGTATGCTTACTTATTCCCACATAGAACTACATCCACCAAAATATTATTGAGGCTCAAATAATCCTCACCTAAAAAATCATAATCAAAGTTTCTTTGATCATGCTTCACCACTAAGTGATTCACTCTAAAACCATATAACAAAAGAAGACATTAGATCTCTAGTCACATAAAGAAACAATAACTAAGTAATAAATTACAAAGTAACATAGAAAGTAACTAAAAATAAACCAACTCACTACTTTACTTGGGTAACTTCATGTTAGTCTAGGTATAATTCCTAATTGGACCTCATCTTAGAATTATCCTCCTATTATGTTTTTTCTTCTCTAACAAGTGTATGCTCACCCTTGTTTTCCCCTAAACTTCATCTCCTCACCCTTTATCCTATGCTTATTTCTACATTTAAGCATCTACATATTATGGTGTTGGTTGTACTTAATGTCAGCATCCTACCATAATTTCAACCTACATAGGATATTATTCTAAATTTACTCCTCCAATTAGTTCTCTCCCAATTTTTCCCATGATGGTAGTAGAGTGTCCACATCATTCACAAACTATCCTAAAATAACCTAATATAGTAGAAATACCAAATATATCATTCTCAATGTGTCCACCACTCATGGAAAGTCTCTCAATGGTGGCATACCTATATAAATAGAAGCCCTGATGGCCCCCACTATCCCAATCTATATCCCTCACTGGTAAGGGGTCATGTGCTCATACACCTAGCCCATGATGAGTATAGGGTGACTGATAAACATAGCCATAAAAATTATGATTTGATATATATCCCTAATTATAAGCATATGATAAAACCTCTTATACCCATGAAAATTTCCATCCTCTCTCCTCAATAATCCTAAAAATAGGTGCTCATCTATATAAAAGTAAATATCTCCCTTTAGCTCCCACCCAATGGGAGGAAAATATCTCTATTTAATATCATTTCAAAGGGTCAGGATAATTACCCATTCCACCTCCACTAGTCCTACCCCATACTTAAAACTTATATTATGTGCATAAACATCACCAAATTATTACACCTAATTAATAACCTTAATTATATCACAATCCTCTATCAAGCCACAACCCTGCCTTTAGCTGACAAGCCTAGTATTGTAATCACAACCCTAAAAGTGATAGTCCACTCTCAAGGGATTTATGGGAAAATTAAGCCTATATGGAAATTGATGCATTTTTATTATTGTATATGCATATATGACATTCATCCAACATTGGATATTATGTTGGTAGATGTGATTTTTTCTATGCCTATCATGGCAATCTATCTATTATTGACATTGGACATGTATGTGCCTATATTGTATGCCTATCATGATAATCTATCAAATTTATATTTAGTTTTTATTTCATTGTGTGTTATTATACAATGTTATTTTGATCTTCCAAATTATTATCTATCAGATCTCATACTTAATGTTGTACATGCACAAATGAGGATTAAAACATTATTCTTTTCAATGTTATATATCTTGGATCGTACATATTTTTTTAAATTAAATTTTTTACTTCATTATGTGTAGTGGAAATGACTAATGACACTCTTATTACTTAGGATTAATGGCCTTATTCTCTTTGTAATTGCTTCTTATACACTTTAGAGACACTTATTGGTATCATTAGACATCTTACAAACCTCTCAAATTCATTCTCTAACTCATTTAATACATTCCATTCACAAATTTCCTCTCACTCTTTCACTATCTTCTCACTAGGCAATCCTCTTAGGTTCAAACTTACCAAAACTTGATATAGGTCTCAAGTAGTTAGTATTTTGTCATAGATGTTCTTACATGGTCAAATAACACCTAAATTAACCTATTATAACCACTTAAACACACTTCAACATTCAATTCCACATATAGGGCACAACAAGGCACCCTACATGCATGTGACATCAAAATGGAGTATTAATTAAATTTCAAATATATCATGCATCTTATAAGATGTGAAAAACCTCATTTGCTGATGGGACCATCTTCCAAGTCCATATATATTCAATGGCATACATGACAAGATTAAGAAACAACTCATACTTCCCTTTGCAATGTGACTGTTAACCCAAAATAGGGTATAGACAAGGTTTATTTTTTCTAGGGGTCAGTAGATCAACTACTCAATGCCA
Organism: Torreya grandis; assembly: GCA_037957365.1. NCBI lineage: Eukaryota > Viridiplantae > Streptophyta > Pinopsida > Cupressales > Taxaceae > Torreya > Torreya grandis. The sequence continues at coordinate 1,346,482 of JARHVA010003771.1, read as the reverse complement.
CCTAATAGGTCAATAGGTCAATAGGTCAAAGTTTTCAAAATTGTCAAAGTTGTCAAAGTTGTCAATATTGTCAAAGTTGTCAAAGTTATCAAAATTATCAAAGTTGTCAAAGTTACAAATTTTTAAAGTTTCCAACACATCCAAGGGGGTGGATAACATCTATTACCAGGTTATTTACCTCTCATCAAGCCTGATCAACAAACCCACCACCCATTATGGCCTCAAGAACACCCTTCTCAATACAAGAAAAATGTAATTTTTTACCCTAAATTCAAACATGCATAAAATAAAAATTGTAAGTAATTTTTATGAACCATTAGATCCCTAAAATACATCCTTAATCCCTTTAATCTCACCCTATAAAAATTGGATGGAATATTTGAGATCAATCTGTTAGACAAGTTATAGTGATGAGTCTAAAAATTCAAGCTTTTATTAGTGAACAAGCAACTTCTCAAGCTCCAACTAGAATTTCTAACTCTGGGACCTCCACCTAACATAAAAAAATATCACTGATAATGTAAAGATAGGAAAATTTCATGTTATCATAGTTCCATAATATTTGAATCCACCTGGAAGTGCATTTTCACTACTATTTTAGAGAGTGAAAACACTGATAATAAATATTGTCAAAGTTCAAGTTATGTTTGCAGAACTTTGGTTATGATTATTATTGAGTAAAAAATAACACCACCAACACATTTGAGGGGGTATATAACATATATAACTAGGTTTTTGGTCTCTTGTCAGGCCTGATCGACAAACCCACTGCCCATTTTGGCCTCAAAAACACACTTCCCAATACAAGAAAAATGCAATTTTTTAGCCTAAGTTCAAACATGCATAAAATGAAAAATATATGTCATTTATGTGAACCATAAGATCCTTCACATACCTAATTAATCCCTATAATCATACCTTGGAGTAATTAGGTGAAATATTTGAGATCAATCCATTAGACAAGTTGTAGTGACAGGTCTAAAAATGCAAGTTTTTATCAGTGAATAAGTAACTTCTCGCGCTCCAACTAGAATTTCTACCTCCAAGACCTCCACCTAAAAAAATATAACTTTGATCATGTCCAAATAGGAAAATTACATGTTTTCACACCACAAAAATGTTTGAATCCACTTGAAAGTGCATTTTCACTACCATTTTGGAGAACAAAAACACTAATAATAAATGTTGTCAAAGTTTAAGTTGTAGTTGGATAACTCTAGTTCGGATGCTTCCTAAGTGAAAACTAAAACTACCAAGATGTCTAGGGGTGGATAATGTTTAGGACCAGATTATTGGCCTCCTATCAAGACTGATTGATAAAGCCACCACCCATTTCAGCCTCAAAAACACCATTCCCAATACAATAAAAATGCAATTTTTTAGCCTAAGTTCAAACATGAATAAAATAAAAAATTTAAGTCATTTACATGAACCATAATATCCCTCACGTACCTAATTAATCAATCTAATCACACCTTAGATCACTTAGGTGGAATCTTTGAGATCAATCCATTAGACAAGTTGTAGTGATGGGTTCAAAAATGCAAGTTTTTTGTCAGTGAACAAGCAACTTCTCAAGCTCCAACTAGCATTTCTACCTTTGGGACCTCCACCTATGAATATATAAATTTTATCACATCTAGATGGGAAAAGTACATTTTATCACACTGCTATGACATTCTAATCCACCCAAAAGTGCATTTTCACTACCATTCTAGAGAGTAAAAAAATTAACAATAAATGTTGTCAAAATTCAAGTTGTGATTGCAGAACTATGGTTTTGATGCTTCTTGAGTGAAAATTGACACCACCAACACATATAAATGGGTAGATAATGTCTAGAACCAAGTTTTTGGCCTCCCATAAGGCTTGATCGAAAAACCCACCACCCATTATGGCCTCAAGAACATCCTTCCCAATACAAGAAAAATGTAATTTTTTAGCCTAAGTTCAAATACCCATAAAACCAAATCTTCTGTTAGCTTCAAGAATATAAAATTCTTTACTAATAGTTCCAACCACATGAAGGTGGAAGCTTATCTTTCACCACTAACATACAAAAAATTGTTGGTAAAAAATTAAAAATGAAATTTATATATGTTCTACCTAGAAAATAAAAAACATTTAGTAAAATTGATTACATATACGTTTGAAAATTCAACAACCTCAATATTTCAATCTAACAAACCACTAGGATCTACTCTAACCTTAATAGTATTAAAAATAGCTTCATGATCTGACTCTTAAAATTTCCATAGTTTCTTATTTAATGGCCTCCCATGATATTTTTGTAATTAAATATTCATTGCAAGAATCAAATTTGAGTAGTGCAGTATCTTCCTATGCATTTAAAACTCTTCAAACAACCATTTATCTAAAAATTTTATAATATATCATTGAAACAAGTTCCAGTGACTACCACTGACCCAGTGGGATAGTCAATGTTTTCTCCATATGTAATTGGGGAAGTCATTTTTTTCTTTCTCTCTACACACTGACATAAGTAGTAATCAGTGCCTTCTTCATTATCCTCATCTAAAATAACTATAAAAACATTCCACGTACATCACAAAAAATTATTTTTAGTGACAACATGAAGATATATAAATAATGAGAATAAATTGTACATAATGAAAAATATTCTACCTGGCTGTACTAGATTAGATACATGGTCAAAGTCATCTAATGATGTCATATTTATAAGTTACAATATTGTTAGAACCTGATATGTGTTGATTGGAATTAGAGGTTTGTAACTCCAATCATCCATCCACTCTTTTAACTCACACTCATTCCAAATAGAGTCCATGCATGTAGATCAGAAACATGCCAAGTGTCTCATTATAATAGTCCAAAAACTTGTATTTGAGATACAAAACGAATGGAGGTCACTTGAACCTGTTAGAGTCATATTTAGAGTCATATAATCCTCATAATATTCCAAGTTTTCTTCCTCCATTAACCAAAAATGTCTATGAATAGTAGAATTTGGTTGAGCACCATGACACATGTTCTCATTATACCATTCAACCACAATTTTTGCATCTGTCAAATGAACACCGTCATTAAATTTCAAATCCTCCCTTACAATAGATATTTTTACACATGTTCCAAAACCATCATGCTCCCCTTTTCCATGGCCAACCTTGGTGAAACTCTAAATGTGTTCTACACCTATGGTAATGTGCATCCTACTCAACCAATAAAACATCCATGCATATTTGAGTTATGATGTGCAATTGTCTGACCAAATGCAATGTTGATTGAAATTAATGTTCCTCTGACTCAACTATTCATATAAATTATGAAAAAAACTTTGCACATACTCTGAATAGTGTGATATGTACTCCCTTAATATTTTCCATTGTTTCTCTTTACTATCAGGTGTATGTATGAATGTTATATGCATGAATATGGAAACTTGTGATGAGTTGTAATACTATGATTAAAATTCCATTTGGGGTTTGAATGTTTAATTATCTAAAAAATAAACTAATGAAATAATAGAATGAAGTGGGAAAGTATCCTTGCATATATTGAAATATTAATCCAACCATCTATCCCTGTGTGTGTGCCTTGCATAGTCATAAACAATCTTCTCCCTAAAAAATAGGTATCTTTTTTCTAATAAGCTCACACCTTTTAGATTATTTGTCATCTTTTACTTGATAAGTCACTAGTTTATATTTACTTAAACAAACTAATTCCTATCAAATTGCACTTGTAATCTCGTCATGGATACATTTTTTTTAAATTTGGCAATCCACCACAAATGTTGTAATTTCCATTTAAACATGATTTGTTGTAAAATAATTTCCCATCTAATCTTTTATAGAAAATAGTTAGAATAAATTCCCTAACTAATTTTGGTGGAAATTCAATGCCACACTTTTGCAAAATGTTAGTATGTAAAGTAAAATCTATATGGTGAAAACATCATAGTGCATTGAAAATTCAACATGTTGCCTACAACAACAAGTGGTGTGTGTGTGATTTATTTTAACATAAAAAGGTTTTTCCATCTCAAAATATCTTTGACAAATAGAAATTTGTGGACATTTTTCCAAAAATTTAGAGTACAATTGTGTTTGAGTCATATATAATAAATGTTTTGGATGTGTTTCATAGTTATGAGAACCAACTCTTCTTTTCAAAACATCTCTTGCATTAGGAAAAACTCTTATATTGTCTTTCCAAAATTGAACAAGAAACTCTTTTAGAGTATTAGCTATAGCCTTGTCCTTTCATGAAAGTCTACCAGAGAATGCCCAGAGCTCATTGGTAATAGGTTCATTAAGTCTTTCACATCTTGAAATTGATTTCATTAATGTTTTTCTATTTATATCAAGTATTCAATTTGTTTTTTAAATCAATCATTTTTTCACTATTTCAGCACTTACTACACAAGTTATCATTATATGTCAAGCAACATTGCAATCTTTGTTGCATGATCTCAGGCCTACAGTATGATATGCATCATGTAGATTTTAAACAATTTCATCATTCATGTTAGATGTTATTATTCCTAATGTGTATATTATAGGTCTCATCTTAATCAATTTTATCAATGAAATAAATAATTGTCATCTTTGACTATCATACTTCAAATTATGAAAGAAAGTATCCCAAATTTGTTGAGCCAATCTTCTTGAATGATGATCAATTTTTTTTTATGCATTGGTTCGAAAATATTTTAATCGACTTCAATTAATTACTTGTTTTTTCTATGCATAATTCTTGGATGTGTTGGTAATGGTGGAATTTGTTGAGAGGGTGTTTCAAAACTGTTATTACTTTCATTGTTTAGAGGTGGGATGACATTAAAGTCTTTATTTTTAATTTCTTCATTATATGTTTCCATGAAATTTTATTGATGGTTAATTTCATCATTATTTGTTTCCATCAAATTTTATTCATTAATGGGGGGTGAAGCATCATACATAGACTCATCATCAACAAAATCAAAAACTTGGAACTTTGAATGTGAACTTCCAACATTAACTAATTCATTATTATTCATTTAATTATGGTCAATTTCATTATTATTCATTTCATTATGGTCAATTTCAACATTATTCAATTGATTATATTCAATTTCATCATTTCTTAATTCATTGTCATTATTTAGCTCATTATATATGGAATTTGGTTCATCAAGATTAAGGTTTGTACCTTGTTTACCATGAACTTTTTGCATTAGTAGATTGTTTTTATCTTTGAAATATTCTAATTCCTCTGGTGTTTTGTTCTTTAAAAACTTCCTCTTCCTCTTTGAAAATGATCTAGAATCCATCAGAAGGGATAATTGACAATGTTTCAAAGGCGAGGTCAAGTACATAGGTATGCAGATCTCACAGAAGCTCACAAAGAATGTTTGTGGGGATAGAAGTCTTGATTTGGGCTAAAAATAGTCATTGATAAGTGATTTTATCAATAAAATATTAATAATTCAATTTCACTATATAACACAATCACATTATTACATAACATGATCATGTTATGTTTTATATAAGATCCCAACCCATCCACCCAATCAAGAAGTTCATATCGACAATAATGTGATCGTATTATTACATAACATGAACACATTATTGTTGATATAAGCTTTGGGGTTGGAAATTAGCAAAGAGGATCAATTATTGCTTATGTTAATAATAACACGATCACGTTATTAAATAACATGATCGTGTTATACTTAATATAAATAATGGATTAGGGATTAGGGATTAAGGCATTAGTGCATAGGGTTTATGAATTAGGGATTAAAATTTATGTTTTAGGGATTAAAATTAAGGTCTAAAGTGAAGGTGCACAACTACTCAGACCTTTCCCCTAGAATTACTTAGCTTTATGGATACTCAAATCTCTCCTTACATTAAATCACATAGTTTTGAATTGACATTGTGATGGAAGGAAATGACTCCCCATAAATTGAAATGATGTGTGCATTTAATAAAATAATAGGTAGCATGATTGTATGACATACGTGACATGAAAATGTTTTTGAGCATGTTTCCCAAAGTGCATTAAATACCATATCACTCGTGGTTGAGCATGTTTCCCAAAGTGCATTAAATACCATATCACTCGTGGTTTCAATTTGTTAAGTGGATAGCCAATTTATTTTCCAAAGTGCATTAAATGCCATGGTATTACTTCTTAAGCCTTATTTTCCTTTTCCTAATACTTAGAGAAAGAATATTTGAGCATGTCAAATCCCCAAAATATAATAATAAGTCATTAATAATAAAATGTGTTTTTGGGTTGTCATTATACCCTAGATGTTATTGTGAAGATTGAGTGAATTAGTCAAATGGAGCAATCAGTCATGTGACTTAGGCCAAATTGAGCCTTGTGGACTTAATTCTTACTCTAGAAATGATGTTAATTTGGGATAAAATGATTGGTTCAAGGTTCAAATAGTTTATATTTGTGTTTTAGAGTTTAGGGATTAATAAATTTAAGGATTAGGAATTAGGGTATAGGTTTTAGGGTATATTTATACAATCATGTAGGTAATTGGGGTAAATTTATGAGCCTTAAACTTATATCAATGATTAAAGAATGTGAATTTGGGATCAATTATCCCCCACATAATCATAGATTGATCCTACAAAGTCAATTATGGTAATGAGTGATAAAATTTTAACCAAGTTCATCCCTGTGAACTTATTTCTTACTATATATAGAGAGGATGTTAATTAGGGCTAAATTTATTGGTTTAGGGTCTATAATTTAAAGGGTTTGGGGTTTAGGGCTTATAGCTTAGGGTTTAATGTAAATGATATAAGGTTTGGGGTTAAAGTTAAATGGTATAGGGTAATTTAGGGTTTAAGATATCGTATATAGGGTCCAATCATTAAGGTAATTGAATGACATTTGAGCTTCTTGTGACACTTATTTATGAATTGATTACCTTTATGTTTGCATTTCTAATAAAATTAGGGTCAATTATGTCATGTACATGTTTCATACATATTATACAATTAATTGAGCCATAAATTTGGTTTACCAGCTCAATTTTACCCATCTCATGTAGGGAATTGCACAAATTGACTAATTAGATAAATTCATGATAGAGGATTGATCTTTTGATTTTGCCCAAAATCATATCTTATTATTGAAGGGGTCTAAATTGGCCTCAAATGCCTCCTCAATTAAAATAATCAAACAAATATCCTCTTATTTGGTTAATTAGGTTTAATGGGCTTGAAATATCCCTAATTTACTAAATATATGCATAGCTAGATTGGTACTCCAAAGGCTTTAGGCATAGGTGTATTAAGTGAATTTTATGACATCTCATGATAAAATCAGTTATATCATAAGGCATGTATGTTTGTGGCATGTAGTGGGCATTAGGTCATAGGGATTACAATTTATGTTTTAGGGATTAGGGAATAGGGTATAGGGTTTAGGTTTAAGGACCTATATATTAATGTCTAATCTCTTTATTCCATGTATTCAAACCTAATTCTTACTACAAAGGATATTAATGAGGACTAAATTGAAGTTGCTAAATAGGGAAAGTTTATGGTTTAAAATTTAGGTTATAGTGTTTATGGTTTATGGCTTCTAGGTTTTAATGCATATACATGGTTTAGGGTTCACAGGGTCAAACATAAAGATAATTGAGGACAATTTGAATCACTTGGACCCATTTATGACTATAGAATGTGTATTTGAGTTATCATTATACCATGTATGTCATCATGTAGATTGAGTAAATTAGTCAAATGGGGAAATTAGTCATGTGATTTAGGCCAAAATGATCCCTGTGAACTTAATTCTTAGTCTAAATGATGTTAATTTGGGCTAAAATGATTGGTTAAAGATTTAAAGAGTTTATATTTATAGTAAATAGAGTTTAAGGATTAGGAATTTTAGGGATTAGGGATTAGGGATTAGGGTATAGGTTTTAAGTTATATAAGGTACAATCTTGATGGTGATTAGGGTAAATATGAGCTCCTTGAACATAGATCCATGAGTAAAGAATGTGAATTTGGGATTAATTGTCCCCCACATCATCACAAATTGAGCTTACATAGTTAATTGTGGTAATGACTAAATTGAGCCTATGAAGTTATAAATGAATTTTTAACCAAGTTCATCCCTATGAACCTATTTATTACTATATATGAAGGATGTTAATTAGGTCTAAATTTATCCCAAGGGCCTATTAGGCATCAATGTAAGGAATTTCATCCATATGATATCAATTGGGGATCCAAGTGCTCACCATATTAAAAAAATAAGTATTTTTTCAATTTGGTATGAAATTCAATCCAAAGGAGCTATGTGCAAGGAATTACATCCATATATAATGGAAATTGGGGCTTAAGGAATTACATTCATATATAATGGAAATTGGGGCTTACTTGGCCTTGATTGCATATCATATTGAACTAATCGAGTATTTGGTTCTAGATGATACATAATTGGGGCCGATCGAGGCTTACCTAAGGAATTGTGTCAACATAATTTTAATTAGGGCCCTAATTATAAACCTTATTCAAATAATTGAGTGTTATCATGAATTTGATATGAAATCATAACCAATTGGACCCTCTATAAGGAATTACATCCATCTTTAATAACAATTGGGAATCTGATTATACACCAAATTCAACTGAAATAATATTTGGTTCAATATGATCTATGAAATTTAGTCCAAACAAGCCTTGTATAAGAAATTTCATCCTTATACTATCAAAAAGGGCTCTATTGATCCCAAATACATAACATATTGAATCAAACAAGTATTTAGTTCACTTAAAAATGCAATTATGGCCAACCAAGACTCATGCAAGTATTGAATACATCTAATGTTAATTACAACTTTGTTGGCTCTAATTGTAAACTATATCCAACTAATCACGTATTTGGTTTTATCTTATACATAATTGGGGCCAACTAAGCCCCATGAAATTAATGTTTTCCATATAATGTTCTAGTTAGGTTTCATTGGCCTTAAGTGCACACCATATTGAACCAATTGAGTATTTAAATTCAATATGATATTTAATTGGGGCCACTCAATCCAAAAGCAAAGAATTACATCCATTTAATATCATTTAGGGCTCTAATTATGCCTTGTTAAATCAATTGATTTTTTTTTTCAATATTGTACACAAATGAGGACACCTAAGTCCTATGTAATTAACTACTTCCACCTAGAATATCAATTGAGGTATTTTTCACCCCATGAAACTAATTGTATCCATCTAATTTGTCCATTGTGAATATTTTCCCCTAATTTCATGTCATATTTATCTAATTGAGTATTTTCTTCAGTATAATCTATAATTAAGAGTAATTGGTCCCCGTGTAAGGAATTCCTTCAATATTATGACAATTAGGGCTTTGATAGCACACCATATTAAACTAATTGAATATTTACTTCAATCTAATACACAATCAGGGTTAAAATAGCCTTGATAAAGGAATTATGTCCATATGTTGTCAATTGGGTTTCTAATTTCACACCATATTATAAAAAACCAAGTATTTAGTTTAGTTTGATATGTAATTAGGGCCAACTAAGCTCCATCCAAGGAAATATGTCCATCTGATGTCAATTCGGGATTTTTGGCCTAATTACACACCATATTGGGATCAAAGGAACAATAAATTGATTCATAGGTTAATACATCTCCAATTATCATTCAATGTTATCAATTATTGATAAGAACATTGGTCTTAAATAATAATCTTAATTTGAAACCAATATTTGATCTTAAGACTAGTAGGCCTAATGACTCATATGCAAGTTTTAAGATGTTGAGAATATGTAACATGATCATGTTATTAATGTTATTGGGTTATTAAATACCATGATCATGTTATTAATGTACTTAATAACATGATTACATTATTAATGTGATCACGTTATTAACATAGTTAATAATGTGATTACATTATTAATGTGATCACATTATTAACATGATCACATTATTAACATGATAAAATTATTAACGTGATCATGGTATTTGAATTTGAATACAATTACCATGCCTTTTGGCTCAGGAAGGGCTTGGATTATCAATGTACAACTAAGTTTTGAAAGGTATGAAAATAAACAACAAATTTCAACTTTGATACCAAATACACTAAGAATTTCAACATGAAAATTCAAAAACTTGATATCTTCATGATGAACATGCTCTCCTCTATCCAAAATTATGATTCTTATAATTTTTGGACTAATTTAAGGTTTTAAACTATATTTATTTCAAACTATGCCTTTTTAGGCCACTACATGCCACAAACATGCATGCCTATACATGTTTATGTAATTTGTCTTTCATTGATCCAAGTGAGAAACAAATTATATGATGACGTAGTATGTATAATTCTACACACATTCAAAAAAAACATTTTTTTAGGTAGTTAGGCATGACTCATAGATAACTATCCATTTCTTTGTCAGGTTTGAGAATCTATTTACTTGCAAAATTCATTAAAAAGTTATTCATTAAAAAATAAAAAAAAATAGGTAACGTGCTAGAAGCTTTTATCTAAATTTTCCCCAAAGGGTTTAAAATAATATTAAATGTTGCTCAAAATGGTGCATGTCACGGTCGTCTATCTACTATATTATGTGAAAAAAAAGGAGTTCCTCTTAAAATTTTAGATGTTTGATGTAGTTATACTTAACCATTTTTTTTTAAATTAATGTTTTGGAAACTAAACTCAAAATTCTACATTTCATGTTTTTACACCATCTTCAAATTTGGAGTGTAGATATCTTAAATTATCTACAAAAGTTCAAATTTATGAAATTTTAGAAAAAACATGTCCACGGGTAGGCCACTTTTTGTCCCCCAACTTTATGCACTTATTTAATTTTAGAGTGATGTTGTTTTTTAATTAGATTGATCAGATAGATTTAGTCAATGTATAGATTGTTCTATTTTACTGATTTTCCAACTAGATCGACCAACTCAATCTAGCTAGTTACATCTTGTTCTATTTTCTTATCTTTTCAACTAGGTCGACTAGCTTGATATAGTCAATTTATAGATTGTTTATTTCTCCTTATTTTTTAAGTAGATCAATAAAATGATTATAAAAAACCTAAAAATAGACTAGATCAACCAGGTTGATCTAGTCTATTTTTAGGTTTTTTATAATCATTTTATTACAATTAGTTTAATCAACTCAATCTTGTTTATTTTCAACCTTTAGACTTTCACTTCTCAAGTGTTTAAATGATTTTTTCATGACATTGTACAACAAAACTAAATTAACATGATGAGTCTTACTAATCTTCATAAATCCTCTAAGAGACATCTTCCCTATCATGCAATAGATAATACTAATCTTAGAAACATCCATGTTACTACTAAAACAACTAATTATGGGTCTCCTCCCCATTCTACTACTCTTAATACTCTATTCCTACCCATGGTAGAAGATAATAATGATCTTGATTATATGACTAAAATGATCATTTTAATTAATGAAAATCCTCAACATCAGGGTAAGGATCCCATATTCATTTATACCCTCATTATGGGACCTCACATTAGATAACCCCATTCACTTTCACCTAACTTTTATACAATATTTGGGGTAGGTCATTATATGACTTTTTTCATACCTTTATCCTCTCGCATGCCTCCTTTTACTAGCATGACATCATCTTCCATTCCTTATTTATTCTCCATTCCAACCATTTCTACAAACATTGTGGGTGTGATATTGAGTGGGTTTACTCAAAATGCTCACACTACTACTCAAATTCATACAGCTACTAGTGCATCTCAAGTTACTAGTGCATCTCAAAATACCAATGCTCCTCAAATCTCTAGTGCATCCCATGCTACTTTCACTAGTTAAAATACCATTATCACTAATCAATTTTTATTAAGAACTTTAAATCAAATGGATACTTTTTAAACTAATAGTTCCATTCAAATGATGTAAATTTAAATTCAGTTAATGCATTTCTAAATTCATCCTCAATCTACTCAATGGGGGAGGTGCAAAATTATAATTCCACCCCCTAAAGATGCACATGGTAAAATTATACCATATCCTCCACTTCTTAACAGGTCTATTAAAAAATTAAAATGGAACCTTTAGTTCCTCAAATTATAAACATTTACATACGTGGCATAGTTCCCACTATCACTTATATATGGATCCACTAGTTCATTCTTATATTTGAAATATGCTAGAAACTTCTAAAATGATTGGGTTAAACTCAATAATTTTTTTGCCACCAAGATTTTAATTAAAAACTTTTTAGGTGAAGTTATAAATTGGTATAATCAATTTAAATGTCATTCTATCTCTGTCTTGGAATACTTAGTCAATTCATTAGTTCAAGATTTCCAAATTAATGATCTTTCTAAAAATAGCCTAGCTCATTTTATCAACTATAAACAATTAGAATCCAAAACATCTCAATTCTTCATCAAATGGTGGAAATCCTTGTCTAAAAAAGGTAAACATAACATGAAATATGATAATCTCTTTCACTTATTTCCTAATGCTCTTCACTCTAAATTACAATATTGTTAGGTTGTGGAGTTAAAAGCTTCACTGATGCAAATGGAGGAGGTTGCTGAGTTGCAGAGCAACCGACATCGGTCTAATCAACTGACATCGATCATCTTTAGTGTACATAGTAACTGACATCGGTTAGTGGTTGGCCGACATCGGTCAGACAGGAACCGATGTTGATAGCCTGTGTCTGCATGCGTCTCCAGAACTGGTCTATTTTTGGATGGACAGTTAGTTTGCATGTAAAAGACTAATTTAAGTCTTAATTATACATTTCTAATTATTATAATTAGGAAGTCTAATTATTGTTTGTATGGGATCTATTTAAGAGACCCATGGGCTATATTCTAAGTAGAGGGATCAAAGAAGGGATCCTCCCAATTGTAAGATCTAGGTCTACAAGTGTGCAAGACCAGGTTGATCTATAGGTGTGCAAGATTAGGTTAGATCTACATGGTGTGTAATATTAGTTGATCTGCAAGGTGTGCAAGATCAAGTAAGATCTACATGTGTAAGTAAGGTCAATTGATTTGCAGGTGTGTGTGTGTGTGTGCAAGGTCAAAGGAGATATGCATGGTAGCAAGGTCAAAGGAGATTTGCAACACAACAAGTTGCAATATCAAGTGAGATCTACTTGGATTATGTTGAGTACTTGGTGGACTAGAAGTAGGCAACAACGGTGAGAATCGATTGTCACTTACTGGTGGTACTGGCAGTATTGTTACTGACTAGTTGAGTGAACAACAACTTTGTGTTTGAATTGTTTGTTGTGACTGTAATTGAGAGAGTGAACTCTTGAGGGAAGATTACTGGTATGCCCTAGAGGTGTGGGAAGCCCTAGAGGTGTGGGAAGAAGAGTGTGGCACTTCTTCATTTTATTTCCTTCTGGATGAGTATTAATACAATTGTGTATTGTCTCTCATATTCTGTGTTATTTCTGATTTCTAGTACTTATTCATTCTAGTTTAATTTCATGTTTAGTTGTTTATACAAAGGTAATCATGTGTGCTATTATGGAGGGTGGATCCTAACAAGTGGTATCAGTGCTTGTTTCAGAGTTTGGTTCACTAACACCTTGGTTTCAGAGCTATGTGTAGATCCTGACAATTGGTATCAGAGCCAGATCGAAGAAAAGCTCTCAGAGTGTGTTAAGTGTTTGTTGATTACAGGTCACTCTCAGGGGTTTCTAATTGAGTGGGAGTATATCAATGGTAGAATAAATTAAGCTAAGAATGGAGGAATTTAATGGCAAGAATAATCAATTATTAAATTATGGAAAGAAAGAGCAGGTAAAGAAAGATTGCTAGTTGGTAGAAGATCAGCATGAAGGAAATGAAGAAGCAGATGTTGCAGGTATTGTTGCACATGATGCTCTTGTATGTTCCTTGAATAAAGTAGAATCTTAGTTTATAGATTATGTTGCCTCTTTCCATCCAACCCCAAATAGGGTTGGTGAGCCTTGTCAAATTGTTGGCAAAGGGGAAGTGCAGCTGAAATTGTAGATGGGCAACACATGGGTGTTGAAAGATGTCTTGCAGGTCCCAATCTTGAAGAGGAGTCTAATTTTAGGAAAGTTGGGTGATGAGGGATGCACAGTAACTCTCACAGTGGATGCACTTGAATTAGCATGTGGTAAGAAAGTAGGTACTCTTTATCTATCTACTTGTATTACTGATTCTCCTTATGTTACAAAGATGTGGCTTTGTAGGCTTGGTCACATGAGTGAGAAGGGGATGCATGTTCTTAAGAGGAAGTCTGATGTCTTTGAAAAAATTAAGAACTAGAAAGCTTTGGTTTTCTTGGAGGAGATGATGGATAAAGATCAGCTCAAGGGGCTGGATAATTCTGAGCAGAGCAAGGTTGATTTGGACAAGGTTTTGATCCAAAGTGTGCTCACAGGTAAAGGTCATCACTCATAGGAAAACATAGAGACTGATGTCGGTCAAAAAACTGACGTCGGTGTTCAGGCAAGAACTAACATCAATCAAGTGTAGACCGAGGTCAGTGATGTCAGATAGGTAGATGCCAACATCAATCAGGGAACCGATGTCAGTAGTCAGGTCAGTCACATGGAACCGATGTCGGTCGGGTGCAGACTAAGGGGTGACCAACATCGGTCACTATCAAAATGGATTTTGGGCAGACAACAAGCTATCAAGGAGTCTCAAATGCCCATGTGGAGGACTGAAAGGGTAAGTAAGCCTCAAATTTGTTATTCCTCTTCTTTATACTACTTGTTGATGTAGGTAGAATCCAGGAAATAGTGGGAGCATGGCATGAATGAGGAATTTGATTCCTTGGAAGAGAACCAAATGAGAGATTTGGTAGAGTTTCCAGCTGGGATGAAAGCACTAAAAGATGAATGGATTCCTAGGTTAAAGAAAGGAGTGAATAGATAGGTGAGATGGAAGGCTAGGTCATATGGTCTTGAGCAAGCTCCAAGACAGTGGTACAGGTTTGACAGGTGTATGACAAAGCATGGCTTTAGTCAATGTCAATGTAACCATTGTGTTTGCTTTACTAGGTTGGATAATGATTGCAACATTATCCTATTATTGTATGTGGTGTATATGTTTGTTGCAGGTTCACGCATGCAGGGTTTTTTTCTGAGCTAAAAGTAAAGGTAGCTCAGATGTTTGCTAGGAAAGATTCAGGAGTGGAAATCCTTGGCATGAGTTTTTCTAGAGACAGAGAAGATCACATGTTGATGTTGTCTCAAGATGATTGTGTGAATAAGGTAGTGGTGAGGTTCAAGATGCAGGATGCAAAACTGGTATGCACACCTATGGATGGACAGTTCACAGAATAGTGTCCCCAATCACATGATGAGGTTAAGTACATGTGTACTAGCCTTATTGTTGCCCAAGCAGTGGGAGCTATTAGCAAGTTTGTATCCAATCTAGGAAAGAAGCACTAGAAAGTAGTTTAGTGGATTCTCAGGTATCTAAGAGGGACCACCAGTAGGTTAACATGTTATGCAGGGTCAAGTACTTCTCTACATGTGTATGTAGATTTAGATACGGTAGGATACTTGGATGATAGGAGTATCACCATAGGTTATGTGGTGGTTGGTCTTCAAGATTGAACTTGAAGAGGGATACAAGCTAGGAAACAAAATTAGATGATGTACAGGTACAGGTACAGGTCCAGCTATTTATCTCCAAGTGGGAGATTGTTAGGTTGTGGAGCTAAAAGCTTCACTGATGCAAATAGAGGAGGTTGCTGAGTTGCAGAGTAACTAACATCAGTCTGATCAACTGACATTGGTCATCTTCAATGTACATAGTAACTGACATCAGTTAGTGGTCGGTCGACATCAGTCAGATAGGGACCGACATTGATAGCCTATGTGTGCATGCGTCTCTGGAACTGGTCTATTTTTGGATAGATAGTTAGTTTTCATGTAAAAGACTAATTTAAGTCTTGAGTCTATGTTTCTAATTATTGTAATTAGGAAGTCTAATTATTGTTTGTATGGGATCTATTTAAGAGACCCATGGGCTATATTGTAAGTAGAGGGATCAAAGAAGGGATCCTCCTGATTGTAAGATTTAGGTCTACAAGTGTGCAAGACCAGGTTAATCTACAGGTCTGTAAGATTAGGTTAGATCTCCATGGTGTGTAAGATCAGTTGATCTGCAAGGTGTGCAAGATTAGGTAAGATCTACATGCGTAAGTAAGTTCAGTTGTTCTGTAGGTGTGTGTGTGTGTGTGCAAGGTCAAAGGAGATATGCATGGCAACAAGGTCAAAGGAGATTTGAAACACAATAAGTTGCAAGATCAAGTGAGATCTACTTAGAGTATGTTGAGCACTTGGTGGACTGGAAGTAGGCAATAATGGTGAGAACCGGTTGTCACTTACTGGTGGTACCGGCAGTATTGTTACTGACTGGTTGAGTGAACAACAACTCTATGTTTGAGTTGTTTGTTGTGACTGTAGTTGAGAGAGTGAACTCTTGAGGGAAGATTACTGGTATGCCCTAGAGGTGTGGGAAGCCCTAGAGGTGTGGGAAGAAGAGTGTGGCACTTCTTCATTGTATTTCCTTCTGGATGAGTATTAATACAATTGTGTATTGTCTCTCATATTCTGTGTTGTTTCTAATTTCTAGTTACTTATTCATTCTAGTTTAATTCCATGTTTAGTTGCTTATACAAAGGTAATCATGTGTGCTCTTATAGAGGTTGGATCCTAACAAGTGGTATCAGAGCTTGTTTCAGAGTTTGGTTCACTAACACCTTGGTTTCAGAGCTATGTGTAGATCCTAACAAATATTGTGTGAGGGCTCTTTCTCCAAAATATTTAGAATAATTCCTTGATCAAGCCAAACATCAAGACTTTATTATATGACAATTTGAGCCTTCATAACCTCCCACAAGGAATCAAATGCTTATGAAAGCTAAAAATATACATGCAAGCAATGATGGAGTTATAGATACATATGATTCCATACACACCATTCAATCCATTTTCCCAATTAATCCCACATATCATAATCTTTCATCACCAATTTATAAAAAAATTCATCCTCATTCTACATTTTCTCAAGTAAATAATGTATATATCCATAAACCACATTCCTTATAAAATATTAAAAAGAATCTTCCTTGACCTTATCCATGATATCTTGATATTACTTTCCCTACCAAACACTGGTATGATCCACACAAATTCTATTAGTATCATGCAAGTTAGGGCCATTCTCATGAAACCTTTCACCAACTAAGACACTTGTCTATGGACTATCTTCTTGGACATAATTTTTATCATTAATCACTCATACATACATGTTAAAAATATTATGAAGTGTAATATAAGACTCATTAAACTAAAACTAAACATGAAGCCTTAAATCAATAAAATTTTCATTTAGCTATTTACAAGTATCCTTTTTATAATCATTAAGCTAATAATAACCAACCTCCCACTACTAATAGTGTCAAATTTTTTATGGATCCTAAAACTAACATGCATGATGAGAATTATTAGTATAGGTTCCTAGAAACTCCATTAGAACTTGATAATGGGGAGATAGCTCATGCGATATAGATAGAAACAGATATAACGAGAACATACACAAACATATTCTATGAGAATTAGGTATGTTTATAATTAGTTATTATATATTATTGAAACTATAAATAATCCAAAAATAAGTATTCTTTTATATTAGTAGATAAAGTTATATACAAGTTTAATGGAATATATTAACTAGAATGCAACCCATAAAGAACTAAGAATTGTGAGTTAACCATATCATAATCTCTATTGATATCTATCACAAGTGAAAATCCTTTAAAATGTATAAACATAGTATATATAACCTTATTTAGATGAATTTGTCACTTTGAATTCATACTTTCACTATAATACATGGCACGAACTTTCACCTTCCACATACATCAAAATTACAACAAGTGTTTGGAACAAAACAAAAATATATACATATTACAAAATCATGCATTATACACATGTGTTGACTATAAATACTCTATGATTTTATAGTCATAAGCTACTACCAAAACTTTCCCAAACTTAAAAGGTTGTCTCATTCCAAAACAACATCACATGAATGATTTTTACATCTGTATTTGAAGGAGCTATCTAAAATTAGGATGGATTAAACATGAGTCATAATTATCATTTGAGGTATTGTTTACCAGTTTTCACCTCATTTGCACTTCTTAATTGCTCATTTAGGTTTTTAACTAAGTAGTATACTAATATACCACCCTTTCAATATTTTAATAGACTAGCATAACTAATCGGTCACCCTTTGTGGATTTTCAACCAACCTAGCCCCGCTTCTTATGTATAATCTACCTATGAAAAATTGCATCAAATTTTTAAAAATTGAACCATGTCATAATACCTAACTAGTAGGAGGCAATGTGAGCTATGTTAGAGAAGCTAAATTAGGCTATGATAGAGGGGTTTAAACTAGAACTAAAAAAGATGAGGGATCAACAAAGGATGAAACCACTATTGGAGGTGTTGTTGATAAAGTCATAGCTACTAGATCTATTCCTATAAGTGCTTGATGTACTAGTATTGAAGATTGATTTATTTATTGTTAATGAAGTTCTTATTGTAGTTGAGCTAGTATAATTTACTTTGGTATCTCAATGAGAAGAATCATAGAATTATCTAAGGAAGACAAGTAATTTTTTATACAAATTCCAATCTAGTAAGGCATCTTTGACCATAATCATCATTGTTCATAGTGGTATTTGGAAAGCCATTAACTACCTTATATCATAATCCTCATTTATCATAATTGAGGCTCTTATATTTTAAAATTCTAACTAGATGTCCTATCACACCTCTTTTAGTTAGTCTGTGTGTAATTATGTTTAGAGCCCTAAAAATGTGTTTTGTATCATTTAATTTTTCCAACCTTGTAGTCACCCCATTAAAAAATTCCTTAGTAAGTTGGTAAACACTCCTTTTATGGGTAAATATAAACATGTCAAGGTAATCTTCTAAATTTTCATCTTCATTTTATTTTATCTTTAAAAAGTCTTCCTTCCATTTTCTAACTCTACAATAATCCTGATATTTGTCGTAAAATGTAGTTTTCATTTCATCCCAAGTGGTTATGGAATTAACCTCAAGTCCCATGAACCATCTCATGGTTGCATCTTTGAGTGTAGATGGGAATAATTTTAACTTTTGATTGTCTATGACATAATCATACATTTGTAGAGAACTAAAAACTCAAATAGGAATTGATCTGGATCTTCTAAGAATTTACCTCTAAAAGTTAGTAAAATAGATGGTGAAATATTTTTCATGGAAGTTCTATCATCAAGACCTAGGTTGATTGGATAAGAAAAAGTTATGTCTTGTTGGGGTTGTCGATCAAGGGTTTCCACATGTGCATGTTCATATCCCATGTTTTCTTCACAACTTTGATTATAAATATAATAAAAATTATCTTCTTGAGTGCTCAACCTATGGTCTATCTCAAGAGGAGAATCTTTGATCATATCCTCTTCTTGTAGATCTTGTGGATCAAATCCAACTATTCCAAAAATAGGATTTTTAGGATTAATTTGCCCTATAGGAGAAGATGTTCTGAATATGATTCTTCTTGTAGGATCTATTTGTGAGGATGAACCTTGTTAAGGAAAGGAATCATAAAAATGGCTTTCAAGTGCCTTTATTTCACTTCTTGATCTTTCCATCAAGGATTGGACCCTCTCTTCTTTTTGATTTATTTGGGATCCATAGAAATAAACTATCCTTGAGAATCTTTTAGGTGGTTCATAATTTTAAATATTCTTGGATTGTTTTTGTTTTTTTGATTTTATGAATGTTTTTGAATTTCCCTGTATAACTCTAATGTGGGATCTCACTAACATTTCTTGAAAAATGTGGTCCCTGATAATGATGCCAAAAATGATAGGCTGTCGTTATACCTCTCATTTAACTAATCAATGGATTGGTGTCATTTTTAACCAGGGTAATGTCTAAAGGTTGTATGCAATGAGATCATTTGATATTATATTTTTACATTTCACTATTTGGGGGGTTTTACTTTTGTTGTGCTTTCTAAATCCTAAAAATAGTAAATAAAACTCTATCTCTATTTTGTATAAAATTAAATCTAATTTTTTTGTTAATTTAAGATATTCTATTACATTTGACATAAGACATATGACATATGATGTCCTCACTCAACTTCCCTGATTGGGTATGATAGTGTAATGTTTTATAATTTAAGAATGTTGTATATTATCATTTAAACAACCTCTAACAAATAATGACTATGAGATGAATTAACAAACCTACTCTAATTAAAAACACACTCTTGTGTAAAATAAATATACTTGTATTGAATTGAAATAACTCTTTCATGTATATGAAACACACTTGCATTAAAGGAAATTCACACTTGCATTTGAAAGAGGAAATCACACTTGAGTTTAAAAAGAAACACTCTTTACTTTGAAATGAAATCACTCTACATTTAAAATAAATCACTCTTGTGTTTAAAAGGAAATTACGCTCTGTAGTAAATGAAATATATCTAAATTAAAAAAATACTTCTAAAATATTAAACTAAAAGTACCAATTTATCCTGATCCTTGGAGAGAAATGGGCCCTTATTCCTTCCTCAAAATAGGAACTACTTTACTAAGTAATAAAAATAAATTCTAAACTTTATTTCATTTAAAGGAACATATACAGATATGAAATGCTTCTTCTGATTTCTAGTTAACCAACTGCTAACTTTTTCAATTTATTATAACTATATAAAATGAGAAGGAGATATGTATTTAAGCACATCTAAACATATATTTATAGAGTACAAAACATTGGTGATATAAATTCCCAAATCTATTTATTCAAAATATATATAATCTAAGAATTAGATCCCATAGTTTTAGGAAGGTGTTGGAACTAACTCAATTAACTATAGAAAGGAAATAACTAACATAGATACTAAGATACTTATCTTATTTTAAAAAATAGAAGCACAAATATATCTGAATTATTTTAGGCCATTACCATGAATTGTAATGTCTAAAATAATATATTTAAATATAGAAAGTATATTTATAGATATCTTTAAAATTACTATTTTGTTCAGTAGGATCTACCTGGTCTTCGAAGCATACCTGGGTGTCTTCAAAGAATCTTATATAGGTCTTTAGATCACTCTTTAGAGGTCCTTAGAACATGCCTAGACATATTTAGAGCATCTTGTATATGTATTTAGATCACCCTTAGAGCATATTTAGAGCACTTTCAGAGCATCTTTAGAGCATGATATCTTTAGAGCTCGCTCATCGAATCCTCAAAATTGTAGCCAAAAAGAGTTGCCAAAATTGTTTGTTATCTTCTCAAAATGAACCCACCATTGGGATGTATTTATATGTGCAAAATTGTGCTATTCATCCAAGTTAGACATAATAATAAGGTAAAGAATTAGTAATAAATTACATACAAATAAAGGATAAATTGCATTCATTTCCTAGTTAGATAAGACCTTAACTATTAAATGCAATGTAATATATAACCAAAGGTAACACTTTATGGATAGTTTGTATAGATATGATGAGTTATATTAAATTCTCATCATTTATCCCCCAAACTTTGCCTTTTGAAATTCCTCTTACAAACAAGTGGGATAACTGGTCTTTAATAAAAAATTCTTGATTCTAGCCACAAACTAAGATCATAGATCTGAAAATGGTGGCCTCAATCATAGTATCCTCTTAGCTATAATCCAAAATTCCTTACAACTATATGTAACCAAGCTTGAAACTCAAATTCCACCTTAGTATGCCAAATTTTTCATAGAGATAGAAGACAAAGAATTATTGGAGGCCTAAACCTCATTTCAATCCATACATCTGAACCTCTTTCATCTAAGAGTCTAGTGATAATCTATGCAATTGTTTGGGCCTTCCTAAGACTCCATTTGATGGTGGTGGGGCTCAATAATTCTCTGTACTTCAAATCAACAAGTAAAGTCTCCCACCTGGAAATGCATGCATTTATGGAAGTGGTAGAATGTTGGCTCAAAAAGGCTCTAAAATCTTAAATATTGGCTCTCAATAATTCATGGCATTTATTCTTCATATACATGTGATACATTGGTTGAAAAAAAGCAATACATTTCCTTGTCTCTTGGAATTAAGGTCTCATACATAGCCTAGTGGTGTTTTACAATTCTAGAAATTTATTGTTGGATTGTTTCCATGTTGTCTAGTTTCTTAGAGTAAAAATGAAGGCATGAAATTATGTCTCCCTAAAAACTAGATTTACTAGAAAACTATATTGATAACCTAACAACATGTTAAAAGTATAAAACTCATAAATTACATCTTGCCTTTCTTCAGTGCTTTTGAGAAAAATGTCCATAAACATGTGTTCATCTTCAATAATGTGTGAAAATCCAAGTGAAATAAGCTATATCTACCACTTGTAAAATTTGTCATGGAGAAAAGGAACATAAACAGAGGAAGGTTACTTACATGTTAAAATTTTCTTATAAATTGCACGAATGTGTTGGATGGAGGCCTAAGCTTTTTGAAATTGCTATTGAGAATCTACCAATTGATTTTAAGACTCCTCTTTAAGCTTAGCATTTTATTCCTTCAAATTTTGAATTTTTTACTAGGTTTTGTTCCAGACTGAGACATTTCATGGAGTGGAATGGAGAAGGAGGGAAAAACTCTTGTAGGTCCCTTAGTCTAGACTACTATTTCTCTTATCTCTCTTTGCATTGCTTATATAAAGGCTTGTAACTCAACAGTCTGAGTGGTTATCTCTCTTATTCTATCAGTGTGTTGAACAATCAATGAATTTATATTAGAAATAGTCTATCTTAGATTATTAATCTAATTATTTTTATTAACATTTCATTTTAAAATCAATAATTTGGGTTTCCTTAATAATAAGAGAATTACATAAAGTACACAACTCTTAAGTTTGTGAAAACATCAAATTGTGTACTCTAGTATGCTCAACTTGTATTGTTGTAAGAATTATCTCTTGTTCTCTATCTATAGTGATATATTCTTCACATATTTGTTCTAAATTGGAAACAACCAAGTTCTTACCTTGCAAGGTTGAATGAAGAAAATATAATTCTGCTTGTTGTTATCATATTATTTATTCATGGTGGGACAGAGCCATGACATGTTGTAACTCTTCTTCTTCATTATCAAGTTGAGGGGTAGATGAACCATCTTCTATCAAGGGTGATTTAATCTTATCAATAGTAAAGGGTAAAGGTAATTCTACTTATTAAGTCACAACTTCTACTATAAGTGTTTCTTCTTCAAATATAATTTATTGTGCCTGAGGTTCTTATACAGCAACCTGTTCAACATCTGTAATGTCAATGGGAGAGTTTAATCTTCCTAAAGTCTCATCAACCTATACATATTATTCTTCTTCTTCTATAGAATAGTCTAATGACTACATCTGAGTTTAGTTAAAGGATTAGGGATATCTAAGGAAACTCCCATTTTTCTCTTCAATCTTTAGCACAACATCTTTAAATTCAAGGATGT
Organism: Torreya grandis; assembly: GCA_037957365.1. Classification (NCBI taxonomy): domain Eukaryota; kingdom Viridiplantae; phylum Streptophyta; class Pinopsida; order Cupressales; family Taxaceae; genus Torreya; species Torreya grandis. The sequence continues at coordinate 1,322,943 of JARHVA010003771.1, read as the reverse complement.
TGAATATGGGCCTTCTTTAATATATATTGTGGTAGGAGGATAGGTACGGCATGGTGTTTTATTGATTTAAACTTGTGAATTTTTTTGAAGGAAGACCAGGCCTTTTCACCCTTAGGTTTAATGGACACAGTGCCTCTTATTAATTTTTAAGCAACATTAATTAGGGCATTATGAAGAAATGATGGAAGAATTACCTTGTATTTTTCTCTAGTGGCTACTTTCCTCAGGTGAAGGAGAAGTCGCATGGAATCTCCATTGACCATCACAAGTAAGATATTTCATAATCCAGAATATAACATTCTACTAGGATTGTGGAAGGTTGTCTCTCATAATTCCCCTAAACACTCCTTGTGGGGATTTGGCCAATCTAGAGTAGGGTTCATTTCCTTCAATGAACAAGTGAATTAGGTTGAAAAAACTTATCTTATAGATAATAAATACACCCTCCTCATAAATCCTAAAAAGCACACTGATCAGAGAGGGATTAACTACAATGTTTTTACCTTTGATAATAAAATGTTCTTCATCAAAATTCTCAAAGAATTATTACACAATCTCTTCATGAAAACCTAGAAACATTTTCAAGAAGTTTAACCACCTTGCTGACTCAAAGATATCTCTGGCTACCTCATCCTATAACAATGCATCTGAGGATCATAGTTCTCTCTTCTTCTTCCTTCCACCCATCTTTAGAGTTAACATTGTTTTATTGAAACCCTAATTACACTATGAGAAAATAGAGATTGGATTTCATAGGAAATAGGGGAAGGCAAGACATTAGGGATATGATGTAACAATGGTTAGCGGTGATAATATAACAATGAATATAAAATGAGGGTATATTGTGAAATTATGATAATATTTTTGTAGTAGTTATGGTGATCACTTTAGAGCATGTGAGATATAATGGCAAGGTGCTTTATCTGATCATTATTAATGATGTGGTGTAAATGTCATAATTGGAAACATCTAGAGTAATAATTGTAATGATTTTCACATGACATCATATCTTTTTTAAAGATATTTTATTTAAAACATCATCACATCAAATCTATTGGAAAATGTCCTTTGAAAACACTCTCACATAAAATTTTGGAATTTGATGATGATGTTGTTGACTCATTATACCTACATGACATCACCAAAACTTATCCATTTGAAAATTGTTGTTGCCTAATGATTACACATGCATGACATGAAACACAAAATGCCTAATCCTTTAGGAAAATATATACAATTTTACCTTGCCATACGAATCCATACCTATCTCCTAGAGTTTGCCATGTGTCCTGTAGGGATAAACAAGTTTGAGAAGATAGGTTAGCAGACAACAATTTTTATTTTATTACATAAATTTCTTCTTCTAAAAAGCACCATTTTTTTGTTTTCACTTTTCAATATTTTTTATTATTTTATATATATATATTTTAATTTGAAAGGAGGAAAACCACTATTTATTGGTTTTAAGCACTCCTTTAATTTATGTCTGTTGTGAGGATCATTTGGACTTAGTGGAAGAATTAGGTTCTTCTACAAGGTCAAATTAATCTTGGTTTTGTTTAATAAAATATTCTTTGCTGAGAGGTTTTTTGTACAACTTAAGCCTATGACCATTGACTAAAAGTGTCATGAGGTCACTATCAATTAATTGAAGATGGAAAGATCCATTTTTGAAAATGGTTTTGATTAGGTATGTTCCCAATCATCTTTTCTTAAGCTTGCCCTCAAAATTCTAGAATTTAGAATCAAATAGAAGTTACCAATCTCCCTCTTAAAACTATCTTTTTATGATATGAGTGTCATGCCTCCACTTCCTCTATTTCTAGATCATGTTGGTTTGAGTGAGTGCATCTATTCTTAGTTCACCCAACCCATTTAGTTTCATTATTATTCCTTTTTTTTCTTCATCAAGATCAATTCCCATGTCAATTTATGTCTACAATTAAATTTCTATATGTAACAAAGGTTTCTTTCCATAAACAATTTCATATAGAAAGAATCATGTAGTTATCTTCCATGTATTGTATGCCCAAACTGCTTCAAGTACTTTTTATGCCCAATCTTTTCTATTTTTGTTCACTATTTTGGTTAGAATATTTTCTAGCTCTTGATTGGTGACTTCCACTTGCCCATTAGCTTGGGGATGATATGGTGAATATTTATTATGATTGATTTGATACAGATCTGTTAAATCCTTGATCATGTTGGACATGAATTAGGGTCTTTGATATGAAATAATAGATCTAGGAAATCCAAATCACAATAAGATCTTATGGTATATAACATCAACAACCATTTATTCCCTAGCAAATGAGAGTGACTGCACTTTAGCCCACTTAGTAACATAATTAGTACATACTAATAAATATTCCTTTCTTTGAGATGGTGGGTTGATTGGTCCAAAAAAGTCCAAACCCCAATTTTTAAATGGTTATAAAATTATTTGAGGATGAAGAGGTATTTTAGAGGACAAATTAGGCTTACCCATCCTTTGGCAAGGATCAAATTTCCATACATACCTTTTGACAGACTTGTAAAGAGATGGCTAGTAGTAACCTGCACCAAAGATCTTATGAATGGTCATTTTTTCTAAACAATGTCCTCTTCCTGGTTCACTATGGCATGCTCTGATGATATCATACACTTCATATTCTCTAACACACCTAATAAGTATATGATCAGGTCTAGTTTTAAATAACATGTCTTTAAACCATTTGAAATAAGAACTATCTTTAACCAAACATTTTTCTTTCTTTAGAGGTAAAAGAATGAGGAAACTTTCTTGTTGCCAAGTAATTTTCCATGTCTAAAAACCATGGGTATTATTTGGATATATAAAATATCTATTCATCTATAAAATATTCCTCCATAAGTTCATCTTCACCTGTAGTGATCAATCTAAATAAAAAGTCAACAACAACATTATACTTCTCTGGTTTTTCTATGATAGTAACATAAAATTCTTATAACATCAAGAACCATCTAATTATTCTCCCACATATTAATTTTGTATTCATTAAGTACTTAATTTTTGAATGATGTATATAAATGAATATCTGATAACTATTAATGTAATGCATAAAATTGTTTATATCATAGACAATAGCAAGAAACTCTTTTTATGTGGTAGTGTAGTTCTTCTCTATGGGAGTAAGATTCTTGTTGATATAATAAATGACATACATATTTTCATCCTCATATTTTTGACCTAATATTTCTCTTAATGTAGTATTAGAAGCATCAATATAGACACGAAAAGGTTTTTCCCAATTAGGTCCTTTTTGTGAACATAGGATTGTAATAAGGGGAGATTAGTATAGTGTTAGTATATGAAATCAAAATCCAAAATAACACAATAATAACTAACACCTTAAGAATATTTTAAGGGGGGAGTGTAATAACAAAACTAAATGGAAACATAATTAGAATACAAAATAAAAATAATCTTTCACCTCCCTTGGATGCTCCAAATACTTGTTGAAGTGGCTTGCTTGACTTGTGCTTAATGAGTCTTCATCAAATGCAGCTTGGATATATCCTCTTCTCCTTGGCATCAATTGATTTTTTATGGCTTTGGCTTGGCTCAACAATCAGGCATGATAACACTACATCAATGGATTGAGATATATTTTTATCATTATAACTTTACACCAAAAGGGTTTAAAATTATGAATGTGAGGCCTCTTATTTATAAATTTTTGAAAATGATTAGAATGAACTTGAACCATCCATCTCAAGATGAATATGTGTGGCTAAAATTCATTCAATTTTTTAGGCTAAAATCAATAAATTCCCACATAAATATTTGTGATAGAGAGGCATTAAAGAGGAATGGGAGGGCTTAATCAAATATTTATTGCATTTATGGCCTGGGAATGCTTTCCCAAGAAATGATGTCCTTGATGACATAGAAAATCATAATCAATATAGAAAAAAAAATATTCAACAAGTTCCATTGAATGCTTAAGTATGCTCATGATTCAAATTAATTATCCTTAAACATGATTTATCAATTTTGGTGCAAATCTTGCCAATTGGTTTATAAATTAATCAAATTAGTCAAAATGTCATATTATTGGCTCAAAATTTGATTGGATTAGAATTAGGATGTGATGTTAAATGTGTTCGAACCATTATCCCATTTAGGATGTTGTCGACACAAAATAACAAAGGCATTTGTCTCATGTAATAAATTTGGTAGAAAAGAGCAATCCAAAGCACCTAGGTGTGAAAATGTAATTTTGAATCAAAATGATCTGATCAAAGTTAGTTGTCTCATAAAATTCATTGCATAATTCAGGGATACATTGGCTAAAATTGGCACTTGTATATGATAGGTTCAAAGTTTTTAACACATTTTTAGTGTTTTTAGGCCAAATTATGTATTTTGATAGAAATTAGTCAAAAGCCTAGTTGGAGGTCATTGGTGGCCACTTTTAGGTGTCTACATTTTCCCCCTATTTGGGAAGACATTGCAAGATATATTCATATTAATGTCTTCTAAAAGGATGAAAAATTCCTATATGCCTACAAATTTAATGAAAATGGATGGACTGTATGATGCCCCCTCGAGGGAACAGTTGGCACAAGTAGGTCAGTAAACTATCCCTTGAAAGAAAAAAGTGAAACAAGGGGACCAAACATATGAAGATGATGGGGTGAGAACACAATGAGTTTGAAAAATTCATTAAAATCATTGATAATTCAAGTGGGATGGTGTAAAATGGTTTACCCAAAGGTAGTTATAAGAATTATACCTTAATAATGGAAACATGGTATGATAACACAATGATTTGCCCAAAGGTGGTTATAATCATTTAGAATATGGAGATGCCCCAGTTAGGATAGATAAACAAGATAATAACATGTCCCTATTTGGGAAAAAAGAAATTAAATTTGGTGAGAACACAATGATTTTCCCAAAGATGATTATAATCATTGAAAAATGTAGGTAGGATGGTGTACAATGATTTTACCATAGGTGGTTATAATCATTAGACCTTGATTATAGCAAACATGATTGATTATATGATGATGATGATAACTTTAAATATAGGGTAATGATGAATTAGAACAACCTATGAGTAGGGAGATGCTCATCTAAACTAACAAAGGTTGAAATTATTTCATTTGTTAATTACTCTTTTTGGGATGTGATTGGGTTGCCACTAATGTCGATGCCAAGGAGATGTTGATGACTCCATTTATGATTAGACTTATTGAAGCTAATTTTTATTGTAGAATTGTGTGGTAGGCATCATGATATAACACCATGATGACTATGTTGAAAGATGCATAAGGATTGACTCCTAGGATCCAATATTCAAGGGAAAATAATGCACCAATGATAAAAATTATGATGATAATATAAACATATGAATATGGATGGATTCAAGTATAAGTGTGCAAGGAATCACCCAATGAATACATATAGACTAAATCAAGGCATAATTACTAAAAGAAAACAAATGAGCTTAAAAACAACAAACAAATAAACAAGTAAAGAAATAAATAACAGTTAGTCATATAATTAGTACAAATAATATGATGAACATGCCCTTAGAAATAGGTGATAACTTAAAAAATAAATAATATGGGGGAAAAGAAGAAAAGAAAGGGGTTGGTCGAGATGTCTCCATATGTACTAGGTATGTGGATGCTACCTATAGAGTTCCATGGCTGTAATATCCAAAAAAACCCTCAATTCAAATGTAGTTCTCCCAAAAAATGAGAAGAAGATGATAACTAATGAAAAACAAACATGATGGATGTGATAGAAGAATAGGAATGGTCTTAAAAAATGGCAAGTGCATGGGATAAAAGGCCAAAAATTATGGGGAAACTAAATGACAAGTGATTTGCTTGTGAATTAGTGAGGGTTCCTAGAATCTTTAAGGCAAATAAGTGGTCAATGTTTTTGTTTTTCTAAATGATTTTCAATTTTTCTTTGGAATTTTGGAGTATCTCAACTCAATTGAGATTTATGAGATACTTAATGGTCAAGCTCACAAAATGTTGAGAGTGTTCACGTAGGTTATTCATAAAATGGTGAGAACATGGCTTAGGTTACTCATAAAGTGATAAGAGCATGGATTAGGTTGTTCATAAAATGGTGAGAGTGTGTCTTAGGTTTCTCATAAAATGGTGAGACTGTGTCTTAGGTTTCTAAAAAAATAGTGAGAGCATGGCTAAAGGGTAACTTAGCTAACCTCAATAAGTATTGAGTGTTTCCTACATAGTCTGAGGATGGGACCTCAAGTCACTATAGTTCTACCTTACAATGGAGGAATCTGAATAGTGTAGAAACCAATTCAAAAAAAAACATGCATAATTGGTATAAATTCATAGTAAGACATAGGAAATGGCTTTTTGGTATGTCAAGGCATGATAAACAAATGTTACCCCTAGTTTGCCCATAGGTAGTTATAACTATGATACAACAACATAGGTCAATGATACTAATTTTCCCATAGGTGTTTATAATTAGTAAAAAGATTGATGAGATATTGATTTTCCCATAGGTTTTTATAATTATGTGCACTTGGTATAGAGAATAAAATAATAGGTGATGGGTGTAACTGCCAAACTTCTATCTTACTGCTCCAAAATACTGCCTCTATCTAGAATGCTTAAAAGAACTACCGAAACTGAATCTGAACCCTTTTGATAAAAATGTGAATGAAACCAAATGTAATGGAACTAAGGTCATAGGGATGGGTAGGGGGGGATAAAAAAACTTAATTGATGAGAAGGGTATGGTAGAATGGATATGCGATAAGAAAAAGTGATAAGTTGGTAGGATGATAGGATGGTAAAGTGGTATAGTACCAAGAAGAAGATTGATAATATGATATAAATTGAAATGGTCCTTATAGACAATACACCAAGTCACTAAAATGTAGTACCACTTGAGGTGGATAATGTTCATCATCTCATCAAGTTCATTTTCATCTTGTGTGGCAAGCTTATATGATTCTATTACATAGTTTGTTGTAATGATGAAAGGGCTAACCCAGTTGGGTTTGAACTTGCCTTTATGCTTCTTTTTGCTCATGGTATTATTTTGGTTATCTTTAAGGAAAATATCACCAAGTTAAAATTATCTATGTTTCACATGTCGATTGTAGTGGCCTTGAAGTCATTTTTGATAAGCTTGGATATTGTTCACCACATCCATGTATTTTTCATCAAGTAACTCTAGCTCTTTCAAGCAAGCTACTTGATAATCATTATCATCAAGGACATGCTTGAAAGAGATGCATATAGAAGGAAAATCAACCTCAATGGGAATAATGGTCTTATTACCATAAACAAGTGAATATGGAGTGGCTCCTGTGGGTGTATGGTGATTGGTATGGTATGCCCAAAGGGTGTGGAATATCTAAAGGTGCCAATCATGACCGACATCATTGATAATATTTTTTAGAATGTTTATAATAGTTTTATTTGATGCTTTGGCCTGAGAATTACCTTGAGGGTAATATGTTGTAGAAAAGTGTTGTGTTATGTTGTATTTAGCACATATCTTTTTGACATCCTTGTTTTTGAATGAGCCTCCATTATCAAATATAATGTCAGAATGGATATTGTAGTGACAAATGAGATGGTTGAAAATGAAATTGTAAATTTGCTTTATAATCATGTCAGTGAGGGGTATAGCTTCAACCCACTTAGTGAAATATTTAGTGGTGGTAAGGATTTGTTAATGACTATCAGATGAGGTGGGATTGATCTTCCTAATGAGTTCGAGGCCCCATGTAGAAAATGGACATGGTGTCAACATTGGTTTTAGAGTCTTGGCTGGGGCATGAATTAGATTGGCATATTGTTGACACTTGTCACATTTTTTCACATATGCTTCTACATCTACATCCATCATGGGCCAATAATAACTAGTATGCAAGAGCTTTTTGGATAAGACTGCCCCACTATTGTGGGCTTCACATACTCCTTCATGAACTTCCCATAATGATAGTGTTGTTTCTACTAAATTTAAATAATTAAGTAGAGTTCCATTAAAACTATGATAGTAAAGGGTTGATTTGAGTAAGGTAGAGTCAGTGGTTTAGTAGATGAAGGCTTTGTATTACTTTTAGGATAGGTCAGGTGGTATAATTTGGTCATGGAGGTAGTTGTAAAGGTTTGAGTACTAGTTTGAGCTATAACCAACAATATCACAAATCATCATGAAAGTTGAAGGTTCATGAGCTGGTGCTAGCAAATTTTTGATAATGAACTAATACTCTTTAGTCATGTCTATTTGGTGAATCAGAGATCCAATAGTATCCATAGCATCTCCATTTCTATTACTTACCCTTGGTATATGTTCAATTTGGACATCAATAATCTATTGTTGAAGAGTGTCGACCATGGCCTTATATAAAACCATCTTGTCATCTTTGGTCTGAAAATGGTTTGTAACCTGATTAATGATTAACTAAGAATCACCATAAATATTGAAATGAGATATGTTCTATTGTACTTATTATTAGAGTCCTACAATAAATGCTTCATATTTGGCTATGTTTTTGGTACAAAGAAAGATAATTTTGAATGATTTAGGGATTCAATCCCCCTATAGTGTAATAAATAAAAGGCTTGCCCCCAATTGATGTGTTATGAATGATCCATTAAAACATAGCTTCTAGTGATACTCCTCAAGAGGTGGGTCAATGATGGTCATTATATATTCATTAGGAAATTGGAATGTGAGTGGCTTTGTATCAGTAAGCAGTGCTTCAAAAAGCTGATTTTCAAAAACTTGCCCCTTAATGGATTTTTGGTTGATATATTTGATGTCAAAATCACTAAAAATCATGATCAATTTAGTTATATATCCTTGTAAAGCTGTTTTAAATAGTAGATACTTGAGTAAATATACTTTTGAAATAACCATGGTCTTATTGTTTAACATGTAACAGTGTAGTTTTTGAGCTATAAAGCCATAGATAAATAGGCTTTTTCTATGGGCATATAATTATGTTCATACACAACCAGTGTACAATTTAAATAGTACATGGAATGAACTTTTACATTATCATCATGTTGATCCAAAAGTGCCCCCAAGGCATCATTATTAGTGGATAAATACAACAAGAATGGCTTTCTTAGCATAAGAGGCAATAAAATAGGTGGATTCACTAGATAGTCCTTTAGCTACTAAAATGTTGTCTATCAATGATCATCCTTATGGAACATGACTCTTTTCTTTAGATGATGTGTAAAATGATGGAATTTGTCAACCAATTATGATATGAAGCATCAGATAGACTGAATCTTGCCCTACAAACTATTAAGTTGCTTTAAATTAGTCAATGGTGGCATCTTTGTTATGGCTTGGACTTTGTCTAGATTGACTTTAATGCCTTGATGAGACATAATGAAACCAATCAATTTATCCAAAGTGACTCTAAAGACACACTTCTTAGGATTAATTTATACTTTTTACTCACAATCTTTCAAATATTTTGCGTAGCACTACTATATGATTGGCCTTGGTCTTTGATTTGCCAAGAATGTTGTCAACATAATCTTCAATAATGTCATGTATCATATAATGAAATATGATGGTCATGTCTCTTTGATAGGTTTCCCCTACATTTTTAAGGCCAAATGACATAACCTAATAATAAAATGTTCCCCATAGAGTGGTGAATGCTATCTTGTGTTGGTCTTTTGGTATTATTTTGATCTAGTTTTATCTTGAAAAGTTGTCCATTAGTGAAAGCATTTCATAACCCACTGTGGAGTTGATGATCATGTTAATATTTGGAAATGGAAAATCATTCTTAGGGAAAGCTTTGTTTATATAATGGAAATAAGTACATATTTTTATTCCTTCTGGCTTTTTGCTAATTGGCACAAAATTAGAGATCTACTCTGAATAGTCGATTGATCTTACACATCCTTTTTCCAAGATTTTTTCTAACTCTTTCTTCATTGATACAACAATGTGAGGATGCATCTTATGCAAATTTTGTTTTACTATTTTGGCATCAGGATTTATCATAAGGTGGTGTAGAACCAAAGTGGGTTCCAAACCTAAGATGCCATAATATTCCCATGCAAATATGTCAATAAATTACCTCAAAAGGGCTGTAAATACTTCATGTTCCTTCTTAGTAAGGGATGTACCTATTTTGATCCACATGGGGTCATTTGGGGACCTGATGTTCACATCTATTGTGTCCTCTAGTCGAAGGGTTGAACCATCTTCAAGAATAGTGGGCAATGATTTGAATTGATTTGCAATATTAGAGTCTTTTGTTAGGACTGGTTCTTTGAGCTCCCCTAGGCATTATAAATTAGAGTCCCATAATGGGAGGTTTTTCCATGTAACAAAAACTATTGGAAACTCCTAAATGATTTATTTGAAAGCTTGTTCTCCAAAATTTAACTCAAACTCATAGACACATTTTTCATTGGTGGTCTCCTAAGATATGTTTGAAGAAGGTTGGACAACCCCATCTAATGGTGCTTGAAACAAGTTTTCATCATTAGACTAGCATTTCTATTTACTTCTCCCTAGTCATAAAGCACTTAAAAGAGGTTTTAATTTTGGGACTTTAATGTTTTAATTATTTTCTTTTGGCTAAGGGTGTTCATCTGCTTTCCAAAATAGGACTCAAGATATAACCTGATTGAGAACCCTGGTTTATGGTCCCTAAATGAAACATTTTCTCTAAGGCCCAAAAAATCATAGAAAGCCTAATCATTTTGAAACTCATCAATTAGCACATTGGATTCATGTTGGTCCTAGTCTCTCAGTTGGGAATAATATAATGGTAGTGGGTTATGATGAATGACTGGTCTAAGGGTATAAATAAAATGAAGGTTAAATAGGTTAGTCTCAACTAGGTCATCAAAAAGGATATGATAGGACTCCACTTCACTTTCATCATCATCATCACTTGTTGATGGAAATGGAACATGATTAAGGTACATGGGGTCACCCTTAGGTAGTTTAAATCCAAGTTGATAGGGCCCTTTGTACTTGTTCATGGAAAGCAACTCAAGTATTCCTTGTTGATTTGCTTTGAGGCCTCCTCCCTCATAGTCTTGATTCTTCATGATCTTATTAGGAATAAGATACTTTGGATTCTCATAATAATCAGCCTACTTATCACTATACAACCATGATTCATCTCCTTTGAGAGGGTCCTATTCTAGGTTAGATGCTAGTATAAACATGATGGGTCCTAGACTATACTTTTTACCTTTGCCCTTTTGTTTTCATTTTGGATGAAGTGTCTTGGCTTTAGTTCTTCCAAAATACTTTGAGTTCTATGGAAGATTTGTAATGTCAAAGGTGTCATGGGTAAAATACTCTCCTAGGCCATTAGATGAGATGGTATAATGATTGGATATCTCAAGAGGTGGCATGTGGGAAAGGGAATCAAGGGTATTAGGATTAATGTAGTTGTCCTCTAGAAAATCAAGGAGTATTACCTTTCCCGTATCCTATTTAGACACTAGATTCATGTCAAAATGATATTTATAGCTCTTGAATTTGGCCTCTAGGTGTTTTCAATGCTCGTACAGATGCAAATCTCTTGGTATACAAACTTTCATCCTTGAATGGGAGAACTTGATACGGTGGTGCAATGTCGATGGGACTACACAAATTTCATGTAACCAAGGTCTTCCCAAAAGCATATTATATGAAAAATCAAGATTTAGCACATGGAAAAGTGTATCATGGGCCAAGGGCCCAAGGATAATTGATAATTAGATGGGTCCTTATGATTCTCATTATTCATTGTCATAGGCTTTGATAGTTATCATTTATACTTGAAGAAATGTCATCATGTACTTGAGAAGCTTGATGAGCTTTAGAGACACTATGTTTAGACCTGATCCATTGTCTATAAGGACATGTTTCACTTTATGCAACTTTATGTAAACTTTGATGTATAACAGAGTATTATACAGTGGGCCAAGGGATGACATATCACTTTGGTTGAAAGTGACTTGTTGGGTTGGAACTAAGTGTCCAACCAAATCTTGGAATTTATCAGGTGATATGTCACTTGAAACAGTGGATTGGGTAAGGAACTTGTTTAGGATGTTTTTTTGGATTATTGACATATGAAAAAAATATAAAATGGAGATATGTGTTGGTGTCTTTTGAAATTATTCCATAATGTCAAACTTCTTTTCTTGGTTAGTGTTAAAAGGCTTATTCCAAGGTATAACAGATGGTTGGGTGATAGGAGAAGTAGCATATGGATATGGACTTGGGATGGTAATCTTTGACCTTTGAATTTTGATTGCACAATCAGTGCTAAATACAAGACCATGATTGCTAACAAATGATGGTGATGGTGGGGAACCAAAGAGGATAACTCTCTATTGTTGGTGGACTTGTGCATGGTCATAAGGCAATGACAATTTATCAGTATAGGGCCCAAAATTAGTAATCCCTACTTTTTGGTAAACCTATATGTAGTCCCAAGTCAAATAAGGATTATCAATGTGCATTGGTGGATTGGAAATATTTATCAAAGGTCTTGATTGATTGGTATTTGATATTAGATTTATGAAGATGGTGTTAACATGACCTATAATATGACCTATAACCCTATTTTAGTCATGTGAAACTGCATGGTGGGTCTATTAGTTGTTATCATTATACTCTTGGTTCTATCAATTATTTAGATGCTATTGGTTCTGATGTTGGTGATTCTATTGATTTTATTGGTTCAACCTTGGTTGTTGAAACTATTGTTATTAGTTTTTTACTAGTGATTGTTGTCATTGTTTCTATTGTTGATGTTATTGTTACTATGGTTGGTTGTTATGCTATGGAAAAGAGCTTTGAAAGATTATAATATTTTGATTGGAAGTGGAAACACCAACATCTAATTTTATTTCTTTTATCTCCAACATATTTTGAATCAAATGTTTGATTTTCACATAGTGGCATAAATTATGCCTATTAACCTGATGATGTTCATAGAATTCATTTTGGTGGTACCAATCAAGATAAGGAATGCCCTCAAGATAATGTTTTGGTATATGCCAGCTAATCATATTAGCAATGATGAATTTTCAAAACATATATTAAATAGGTTCTTTAGGTTCACTAAAAAGTTGATGAGTAGGCACTGTTGTCCTTGGAGGAAGGGATTGTAATGGCAAAGGTTGTTGCATTTGTTTCATGGGCCTAGGTTGTTGTGCTTGCTACATTTTCTAAAATGTTTATGGGTTAGTCATAATTTGCATATGTTGCATAGGCTGAATAGATGGTGTTTGCACTATTTTGACATGTCTCAACTATATTACTCTATTTCCAACAACATTTTTGTTGCAATTGAATTGATATGGTCTATCATTTTTATTGGCTTGTGTTGATTAAGATTCTTGTGCTTGGACTTGATGCTAGTTTTGGCCATTTCCTTAATTAATACCTTAATTTTGATTTATCTAAGTAAGTTTGATGATTCATTTGTTAATAAGGGTTCATTTAGATCAATAAATCTTTGTCAATGATCTCTTTAAAGGTATGCACACAATGTAGTTTTAGATGATAAGATATCTAAATGTGCAAATTTTTGGTAAACACAATGGCTAATTGTTTATCTGGTAAAATATGGGTGAATCAACTTATAAGGGATCTCAATCGCTATAGTAACTTGTAAAACTTTCATCAACCTTTTGCTTAGCTTACACAAACTTGTCTGAAAGGTCATCAAAATCTAAAAAGTGTTGCCCAAACTTGTCTAAAAGATCATCAAAATCTGATATAGAATTCTTAGAAAACTTTAAAAATCACTCCAAGGGTTGTTCTGCTAGATGCGTTGGGAAAAAAATAAAAGGCATATGTTTATATATGCCACTGGCTAGCATGCAATAAAGAACTTAGTCAAATGAGCCTTAGGGTCACCTTTCCCCTTGTATTTGTCAAATTTTAATGGTTCATACCCTAGAGGAAATGGTATCTGCAAGTACTCTATGTTAAATGGATAAGAACACACATTATCTAACTTAAACTATTTTGTTTGTTTCCAAACTTAGATGGTAACAATCACATCCTTCATCTGTTACAGTTCTTGGGATAGGAGACTAGAGGTAGCATTAGTTTGAGGTGGAATATTGGCCTAGGTAGATGGTTGAGTAGTCACAAATGGATCACTTTGATCGGTATATGATGGAGGGATTTTCTAGGGTATGTTGGTTTGGTTGGAAAAAAGACTAGGAATATGCATACATGGATTAGGGTTTGATTTTTAAAGTTACACATATTGTGGTGTGATGTTCTAGTTTGAATTGGATATGTAGGCCTAATTTTGAGGATTTTGGGATGGAGGAATATGGCTATACTATGCCTGTTGAGGTTGAATAGGGACATGTTACCAACTAATTAAACCATGATATTGATGGGAGACTTGTGAACCAAGACCCTATCTTTGAACTTGTGGCACATTTTGCACAAAAGGCAATGGTTGTTGTATTCAATCAAAAATGCATCATGTCTATGAATTAATCTTAGATCGGATAAGATAGATCACACCTACACTTATGATTGGGATACACTTGTTAATCGAGAGCATGACCAATATGGAGATCTATTAAACCTAATTAGGGAATCACTTGGCATAACACATCATGCTAGGAAGGGTTCCAAAGACTACAATCTAACACAATTACACAATAACCCTAATGAAGTCCTAAGGTTTAAAATGTTCACTTCTATTCTAATAACAATAAATTAAAATATAATCTAGTGCTCATCAAATCTTGTGGCACAAAGTGGGGGGTTAGAAATAATAAAACAAAAATGTTTAGGGAACTTCAATTAAAGTAAGTATAAGTAACACCCTAATACATAAAATCTAAAAGATAGTATTATTTGAGCCAACACTTATGCTACTTCTATTTACTAAAAGAGAGGAGAAAAAATTTAGAATATACTTACCTAAATTTGAACCCATCAAGACTCAATATCTCCCTTGGCTAAAGGGGATTCACAAGAGGTTGTTGTGGTTTGTAAGGATCACTAAGAAAGGCTGAAGCATCCAAGACTTATCCACAAGACTAGATTCTCCAAAATAAGAAACCTAAGCTAATTCTCCTTAAGTAGAATTATGGAAGAGTAGATTGTGAAGAAGCACAAGTTAATAATAACTCTTGATTGCATATATGAATAATGACCGAAATGATCTTGTATTTATAGGTGGATTTTACCTAAATCCTTCCAGGAATGTCAGTTGTACAGGGTTGACCCAATGTGTTTTTAGGGACAATTTATGAGGTATGTGTTAGGTCAGCTGAAAGGCTAACAAACCATGAAAGTAAATAATACCCATAAGTTATACTAGGTTGACCTAGTTAACCCAATATAACTGATAGTCTAAAAAGAGTTTAAGACAATAAAAGGAGGAATGAAAGAGGAAAAGATTGGAGGAATACTCAAGGGAGGTGGAATGGCTTAGGGAATGGTTTTGGGATCTAGTTAGATTGGTAATAATTTTTAAATAAAGGAGAACAATCATGTGAAGCACCAAATTTATTCCCACCCCTTTCATAATGCACCCTTAGGGCATGCACTCAAAGAGATTTAGTCTTGATAGGTTTATGCAAGATGTAAAGCATCAGTATTTGATAAAATTTAAAAACATTATGTGTATACATATGCCCCCTCAAAGATCATCACATGTCACTAAGGTGCTATAGGGAATGGTTCTTTGAGAAAGAACATAAGGACACATATAACACTAATGCTAAAAAAAGTTATATTTTAAAGTAAAAATAACTGAAAGTAAATGACTAAAATGGAAACTAATCTAAAAATTAAATAGATAAAAAGGTAAATAAAATATGTACCTTGAATTACATTTATTATGGGATGGTTGTCTATTATGTTGTTAGTTTTGATTGTGTACAGCACAGAGACTTCTTTTGATAAACCCAAGAATGCAAAACTAAAAGCAAAACCAAACAAATGTAAGAAAAGCCAAGATAGTTGGTGTTGTGAGGCTAAGATGTACTTGGGAAATTTGGTAGGTTGGGGTGACAAGTTTTATGTTAGACCAAATAACCAAGTCAAAAAACACAAGAGTAAATCTAGTAATGGAAAAGCTAAGGCTACTAAAGACAGAAAAACTCAAATAAGCTATCCTTAAGTAAGAAAGGAAAACTAACCAAGTCAAACCAAAGATACATGTCAAATAGGATGGTAAAATAAAAATGAATGGAAAAAGACTAAATAAAATGGTAAAACAACATTGATGAATGAGCATAAATAAACCACATCTCACTCAACAATGGAAAAAAAAGATGCATAAAAGGGAAAACAACATTGTCAAGTGAGAAGTAACAAACCAACCTCACTCAACAATGGAAAAAGGGTTTGAACTCAGATGTCTATAACACCAAGATAGTAAAATCATGAAAAATGGTAAAAGGAAAGTAAAGTGTAGTAATGTAAATCATAGTATAAAGAAAGAATGAAGAAATCCATAGTTGCTCAAACATGTTGTTTTGCTCTAAGGATAGATAAAACTAAAACAAAGTAGTGCTAGCATGTTTTTAAGAGATGAAGAAGAAGGAATTAAAGAAGAATGGAAAATAAATTTGGAATCATAATTTTGTGATCATGTGGGAAAATGAAATGGGTGGATGGGAGAAAGAAGGAAAAATCAAGGTAGAGGAATTCTTTATCGAAGTCAAGACACTCAAATTAGGTTTATCAAAATAAGAGGACCTTCAACCTTAAGAACTATGAAGAACTTATCTTAGCCATACAAGTCTTAGGTCAATAAATGGAGTATTTAGATAATCCCATGAAGGCTATATGCATGAAAAGTAAAATGGACCTGCCTCCCCATAACGTGTTCCCCATTCTTCAGGACCCCTTACAGAGTCATTGGTCTACTACAAAGATTGGGTACTTATGTGAGAAAGTAGGTAGCACCATAGAGTTTTTTAAAAATCCCCTATTCCAATCTACTGGCCTATAATAATCCAAAGGACTTCAGCTCTATGTGAAATTAACTATGGAGTTTGAGATTCTATTAGAGATAGGATATGTGCTTGGAATTATGTCTTTTGGTGTGATTCAACATTTAAGATTTGTATGTTGTCTTTTAGATATCATTGCCTTTTATTTTCAAATGATTTGGCTATTAAATTTATTGATGGATTTTTAAGATTCATCCTCTATATGGAATTTGGAAGACCAAGCATGGGTGCTAAAGATGACTTTCATTTGAATTCTTGGGACAAGGTTGTTAAGAGAGAGAAACTTCAAAGAACATGGGGTCTAAGAGTCTTATAAATCTAAGTGAAATAAAAGTGTTATCTTGAATTTGATATTGTTTTATCGAATGAGGATTGAAAGGAAGGGGAAATCAAGAAGAGTGACAAATAAAACAATTTAAATTGCTTCAAATCACAACAAAATGTGACAAAGGGAAAAGAGGGATACAATGACAATAAAGTGTGCTTCCTTATCATAAGAAAAGAATGAAATGGAGTAAAACATGCCAACATATATTGTTGTGTAGATTTCATCTAGGAAAAGAAGTAAAAGCTAAAGTTTAGAACAAGGATCAAGAACATGAAAACCATGCTAATTTTTTGAGGAGGGTTGAGTCTTATCCATGGTCTTACAAAGCAGCTCATAAAAGAGAGACCCATAAGGGTACTGACAAGCAAGATAAAATCAATGTGAGGGAGCCTTCTTAAAAAGTAAATTATAAAATAAAAACCCAAAGGATGCCAAAAACAACATTAGCAAGTAGCAACAAGAAAAAGAAATGATTAAAATATGGTGGTTTTATGAAGAATGTCGAGTCCTATCCATGGTCTTATAAAGAAACTCACAAAATAAAAACCCAAGGGGTGCAAAAAACAATAGAAATGCAAAAAGATAAAGAAGAATATGGTACATCAATAAAACAAAAGACCAAAAGGGAGGACTAAAGGTTTGTAAAAGGAAGGAAACTACTATAGAGGGAAATACCCATGCTTAAGTAACATGCAAAAATTGTTAGATAGATATATATAGAAAACATGACAAAAAGTAAATGTATAGGCAAAATACTTTTTAAGGAATTGAGCGTTGGTGGGATATTTGAAAACATGGCCTTCATTGGTTTGAAGATGATAATTTCTTAGACCAAGAATGTCTTTAACTAAATATGGAACCCACCATTGTTGGGCATATTTACCTTCTTTATCATGGGTGTAATCTAATTTAAGGACAAGATCACTAATATTAAAGGTGCAGACTTTAACACATTGGTTATGTTATCGAGTGATACAAGCCTTGTATTGGCAGTTATGTTGTAAGTTAAAAATATGATGTTCATCAAGAAGATCAAGGGCATGAATAAGAGCTTCATGAAATTCTTCATTAGGAATAATTCCATGAAGAGATATAGAAAGAGAATGAATATCAACTTCTAAAGGAAGAACTGACTCAAAACCATAGACTAGTGAAAATGGAGTTGCCCTAGTGGCAATGCATATGCTAGTCTAATAGGCCTAAATTGCAAGGTAAAGATGAATATTCCAAGTCATGTGGGTTTCATGAATTTTCTTTTGGAGAATTTTGTTAAAAACTTTATTGGTGGCCTTAGCTTGACTATTGCATTATGAATGATAAGGTGTGGAAAACTTGTGATTGATCTTGATTTTTTTACAAAGTTGTTTAAAATTATTGTTTTTAAAATTATGGTCATTGTCAGAAATGATGGTATGGGGAATGCTAGAGTAAAAACTAATTTGGTTAAGAATAAATTTGGAAATGGTAGAACCAGTGACGTTAATGAGGGATGTGGCTTCTACCCATTTGATAAAATATTTGGTAGCAGTGATGATAAAAACATGCCCATCTTAGGAGCGAGGAAGTTTACCAATGATATCAAATACCCATGTGGAAAATGACCATGGAAACTCAATAGTTTAAATATTAGAAGGATGTAAATGAATAAGATCATTGTGAAGTTGATAAGGAGTGAATTTTTTAGCATATTCAATTGCATCCTTTTCGAGACTAGGCCAAAAGTAACCCATACATAGGCATTTGCATGATGTATCATGTCTTATATAGTGACAACCACAAATTCCCTCATGTGCTTATTCAAGAAGAGGAGGGACCTCATCTTTCATAACACAACAAAGCAAGGTACCTTCAATGTTGTGATAGTATAGGATGTTATAGCGAAATACATACTTAAAAGCTTGTTTATGAATGTGTGTATTTTCATGAGAATCTAAATTAGGAGGATAAGTTTGGTGTTCTAATAGTTTAATTATGTCTTTATACCAAGGGATTTGTCTAATGGTAATAGCCTCAATATGACATATAAGTAAATTTGGTGGTTGAGTTAAAGATGGAGATTTTATTATCTATATAAGAAAAGAAGGATTGAAAATAAATTGATGTGCATGAAATAGAGAATTTGAAGAGGCAAAAGAGTTATTAATGGAATTTTGATCTCTAGGAATAGGATCAATAGTGAAAGAGATAAAATCCTTAGCCAGAGTGGTTGCAATTTGATGATAGGCAATGAGGTTTTCACTTTTAAACTGATAGTCACCATTAAATTGATGGAAAATAAGTTGAGAAACACCTAAAGCATGAAGGTATTAAATCTCTAAATCAAGAGCAACTCTCATGCCTAAGATAAGAGATTTTTACTCAACCATATTATTGGTGACATCAAAGGTGAAATGAAAAGCTAAATGAATGATTTTATTGAGAGGACTTGTGAGAATGCAACCTACCCCAGATCTTTAAAGGCACTTAGTACCATCAAAGTAGAGGATCCAAGTATCCTCATGCAAGTCAACATTGATTTTAGGGAGCTCCTTGATAACTACCTTTGGTTTAATAGTACCAAAGGGAGTGAAAGATTCATTAAGATTATTGGCTTTAAGATCAGTGACAAATATATGAAATTAATCTTTAAGAGAGATAGCTTGATTAAGACCTTCAATATAAAGGATACTATCATCTAGACTGTCATCTTGAAGGGAAGAAGTGGTTGTAATGGGAGCTACAACAAGTTGGTCAGCTATGACTTTCCATTTAACATCTTTTTGAGTGATAATGTGAATATTAAATTCTATAAGTAGGACCATCCATTTACCAATTCTATCTCTAGGAAGAAAGGCTTTGAAGAAGAAATGATGAAGGGCATTAGAATGAGAAATGACATAAGTAGTCTGGTAGAGCATATAGTGGTGAAGCTTTTCAGCTACAAAATAGATGGCAAAGAAATCACACTCAATTTTGGTATAACATGTTTCATAATTGATGGGGCCTTGGCTAATGTAATAGGTACATACTCTCTTCCCATATCATCTTGTTGTGAAAGAATTGCCCTAATTGAAATAGATGTGGAAGAATTATATAGAATCAAAGGTTTATCATTGGAAGGAGGACAAAGTGTAGGTGGATGAATCAAAGACTCTTTCATGTTATCAAAGGCTATTTGTCATGGATCCATCTATTTTAAAGTAGTACCTTTCTTGAGAAGGGATCGATATGTCATTTTAGTGATGAATCATCTAATTTTCCTAATCTTGCCTAAATAAGTATAAATGTCGAGAATAGAATGAGAAATAGGCTTGTTAAGGATAGATTAATTTTGGTAGGATCAACATCAATGCCATGAAGAGAGACTAAAAGTCTTAAAAATTTGCTAGATGTGACTCCAAAGACACATTTATAAGGATTAAGTCTAACTTTATATTTAATGAGATGATCAAAGATGATAGTGAGATCAAAAAGATGATTTTCACGATGTTTGCATTTAGCAATGAGATCATCGACATAGGTTTTAATAATTTTGTGAATGCGATTGTGAAAGATGTGATTGATTGCATTTTGGTAAGTGGCTCCAACATTTTTGAGTCCAAAGGGCATTTTGACATAGAAATAGGTGCCCCATTATGTGGTGAAATTAGTCTTATGTTGGTCTTCAAGAGTGATATGAATATGATTATATCCCAAGAAGCCATCCATAAGAGATAACATTTTGTAACTAGTCATGAAATCAATGATATCATATATTAAAGGTAAGGGGAAATTATCCTTGGGATAATAAAGATTAAGATTGTAAAAATTAATGCAAATGCGAATAACCATAGTGACTTTTTTTTGAATGAGAATAATGTTAGAAACCCATTCAAAATAATCCACTGGTTTAATAAATTTAGCATCAAGTAATTTGATGATTTACTTATGACATAAGTTTGAAACTTTAGGTGGAAATTTTCTTTAATTTTAATGCACATGCTTATCATCAGGATAATTAATGATGTTATGCACCACAATGATAGGGTCAATGTGAGGCATGTCCTCATAAGACCAAGTGAAAGCTTCATGATATTTGTCAAATAATAAGCTAAAGTTATTATATTCTATAGGTGAAAGCTCTCAAGAAACTATAATCAATAAAGGATAAGATGGGGTACCATAGTCAATGTGAGTGGTTTCTTCAATAAGCATGGCATTACTGTCTTAAAAGTGATATGGTGTATTAGGCAAGGTTGAAATTGGAATTTTTTTAGGATCAATGCTAACAATGAAGTTGTTAAAGAAAGGAGTTTTAGTTTTAAAGTTTCCAAGTTTATGATGTTGTTGAGGAAGTTGAGGTTCCCAGGCATGAAGTAACTCAAGAATATCTTCATCGCTAGGCAAGGTAGGAAGAGGACCATAATATTAGATATCTACTTCAAGATTAAGAATTTGATTGACATTGTTATCATATTTAGAATGAATCTAATGGACATTATTTGCCTTGGCATCAAGCATAATTTTAGGAGTAGAAGAATTAGATGGAATAGAAGAGATTGGAGTATTGGTGGATTCAATGATGGGAGAAATATCTGATGGAATGATATAATCCAAAGGTGTAGGAACTTTTGGATGTTTAGAAGGCATAATTTGTTCTACCAACTAAGGAGTATTAATAAGAGGAGGATTGATAGGAGGTACATGATCCTCAAGATCTAAGGTATGATCTATAGAAATGGTACGCACATCTTGATTAAAAGCATAAATTTGGGCTTAAGTATTTTGGTAATGATGGACATCCAAATCTCTAGATTGATCTTGGGCCATGATATAGTTATCATCATATGTTAGAGAAATCATATAAGATTGAGAATCGAGGGGAGTTATAGAAGGTGAAATCCCAATATTTCTAAATGTACGAGGACACATGATGAGAGGATCTTGAAATAATTTATCCATTCCAAAATCATTGCAAGTGAAGGAATCTTCTAGTAAAGAAGGCTCTTGAGCATTGAATGGAGGGGGAAATTTGATAATCTCATCAATAAGAGGAATAATATGATCTCTTGGTGATAGAGAAGGAGGAATCCATTATGAGATATATGGAGGCAACTTGGTAGTATTGCAAATGCGTTATAATTCATTGGGCTCATCATCATTATAATCTACAAGAGTAACTTGTAGATCATGACTCATGTTGATGAACTCAGGTAAAGGAGAATTATTAGTCTTAGGATTGGTAGGAATAGGATATTGAAGTTTAGGATTAGGAAGATGGATACTCCATGGATTAGGATCAACTTCATGCTTGTACCATTTTCCATTATGTAAGAATTTAATACATTGACTACTATAAGAAGCAATGGCTCTCATTTTATGGGTCCATGGATGACCAAGAAGGATATTTTAAGATAAAGGAAGATCAAGGACCATAATGTTGGTTTGAATGGTCTTAGGTCCTATGGTTAAGGGAATCCAAATACAACCAAGTGGTTTTTTATTAGTCTTGTCAAAACCATAGCAAGTGAGATGGGTTTGTTTGAGATGATCCTTGTTATAACCAAGTTGTTGAATAATCCACAAGGATGTCACATTAATACTAGAGGCTTCATCAACTAAGACTTTTTAGCTAAGAGTGGTATTAATGGCTACTTTAATAAAGAGTGGTAGATCATCAAAATAAAAAATAATTTCATCATTAATCATGTGCTCTTCAAGAAACTCAATAGAAGGCATAGAAGGACACAAGATTTCAATGGTGTTGACATTAGTAGGTTGAGAATCAATAGAAGGTAGTTATTCATCTATGGAGGATGGATCTTTAATTTCTTGAAGTTGTTTAATAAGAAATTTATGATGATAGGATGAAGTGCGAACCAACTCCATGAGAGGAATCTTATAAGGAAAAGAGTTGAGTTCTTCAAGAAAATTCCAATGAGATTTAGAATAACCAGCATGACTTTTAGAATGTAAATTAGTTTTGGAAGTTATAGATGTGATTGGAGGATCAAAAGGAGGAAGTTGTTCCTTGAGTGCTTCCAAATCAATATTGGTGGTAGTAGTATATTTAATAATTTATTCTTTTAAAGATGGATTTTAGGCTTGGTAACGAGATCTTTGTGAGCTAGTTTATGATGATAATTAACCTTAGAAGTGTTGACATATTGATATTTGTTATAATATTGATCATAATTAGCATTAATGGCACAAACATATTAAACATTAGCTTGATTATTAGAAGAATATTTTTCATTATTGGAGGTAGAAGCTTTGAAATTTTGTCATTTTTGGGAAGCAACAGTGTACTATTAATGATAGAGATTGATCATAGCTTCATTATTGAATGAATCGCCAAGCATATAAGAGATAGCAAATTTATTGAGCCCTCTACAAGATTCATGATAATTCCTAATGTCAGTATGGAACTAGAAAAATAGATTAGATTCATACCACTTAGGAGGATCATTGGGATAGATGAAAGGATTTGAGGGTGGTAAAAATTGTTTCATTTGCTGAACCAAAAGAGGTATATGAGAAGGTGAAGGAATATTAGTTTTGGAAACTCCTTATTTGGTCTAAAAATAATTATGAGTGATAGAATTCCTTTAAGTAGTTTAGGATTAGGTTTAAATTGATTTATTAAAAAGTATTGACACTTAACTTGATCAAGAGCTTCATTAAGTGTTTGAGGAGGAAAGGTTCAAACCTTATATTGAAGAGTAGGAGTTAAAGTCATGATAAAGAGTTTGAATAAGTTATCATCATTCATGTTATGATCAACTTTATGAGCTAAATATTTCCATCTTTTGAGGAATTTATGAGATGATTCCTTTGGATATTGTTTAGCATTGATAAAGTGGCTAAGATAATTTTTTAGAAGATCATTGAGTTGAAACTCTTTAACCAAAGGATTGACCAAATCTTCAAGTTTCCAAATAGAATGTTGGGGAAGTTGATTATACCATTCTAATACATCACTAGCAAAAGTTTTGACTAATAGTTTAGTAGTGGTGAAGGTATTAATTTGGATCCACTCTTTGTAAAGGTTGTCAAAGGCTTTAAGAAATGAGGTAGGGTCATTAGTCCCATCATATTTAATAGTTGGAGATATGTTACCAATATCAATGGAAATAATGAAGGGGACAAAAGGCTCATTTTGAATGGTTTTAAGAATCTTGCTATTATTATGGGTTGAGGAATAACATTACCCGAGGTATCCCTAAGAGGTAGATGAATATAATTAGGATTAGCTTGAGGATGAATAGTTAGAAGTTTATTAGCCATGTTAATTAAGTGTTGTTGAAGTTGCATCATTTGGTTGGTGTTAAAATTCTGCATAATATTCATTTGTTGAATAACTTGGGCTAACAGTTGAGTTGTATCAAGTGGTGGGTTGGTGTTGGTAGAATCACTCCCCATATTGGTATTAGGGAGAGAATTGATATAATAAGGATTAGTAGGATTGTTAAGTAAACTTGTATCAAATACTCCCACATTAGTTTGAATATTTTGAGAGGTTTTTTAGTAAGTATAAAAAGGATTAGATCCATCAAATTCATATTGAGGTGTTATTTGCACCATATTATAGTTCATAAATGAAGAAGGAGAAGAGGTGACCCAAGAGTGATGGTGCTCTTAAGAGGAAAAGAGAGGAAGAAATGAGCATCCCATATAGTACCTAAATAGATTCAAACTATCCAAGAATATTCTGATAGGAGATTTCATTTTGACTAAAGAGAGATGAACAAAATGCAAATTTGGAAAGATAAGGAGTTAGATTGACAAATAGGGAAAGCAATAAATAGTACAAGGTTGATTGGGTTGATCTAGTATATAAAATAGGGCCTATAAATTGTATAGGGTCCACTGATTTGATCTAGTATAGTGAAAATAGGAAAGAAAAAGATGGAAAAGGAGATGTAAATTATATAGGGTTGACTGGACTGATCTAGTATAGTGAAAAGGGGCTAAAAAAAGATATAGGGATGATTGGGTTGATCTAGTATAGTAGACAGGGAAAAAGAGTAAGATGATAACAAGTTATGAATTGAAACAAGATAATTTTTGTAGCTAATCTAGGAAAGTAAGAGTTGAAAGGAAACAAAAAATCAATTAGATCAATGTTGATTAATCTAATTGAGGCACATAAAATCAAATCTTGCACTAACATTGGATAATGCAAGTTTTTGCACACACAATTGAACAAAGAGGAATAAATAAACTTGAAAAGTAAAGCTAACTAATCAATCAACCTAATTGTTAATTAGATTATTAAGAATGATTTGAAAATGTGATTGGAAGTTGGCTATAATAAAGGTATTAGATAACAATCTAAGGATGGTTTCAAGTAGTTTTCACTGAAAGGGACTATAGTGGTAATGATAATGGCTTGGTATTGGGGCCCACTCCCTCACTTCACACATAACAATAATAAGGGTGTTGGGTGCTTAGCTAGAATATACAATTAACCACATTTTATACTTGACCAGAGCATCAAGTTAGGATCCCCCTTGGTGATGAAATCCAAGTAGGTTGTCCTAGGGTAGACAAGATGTTAAAGTGTTTGTTTATGTTATGTGATTTAGTTATGTGTGCATAAAATAGAAATAGTGAAACTAAGATATTAATTGAATACTCCTAATTAAACTAAGTGAGCTATTCTAAGCATGTAAATAACAAGAAAAGAAATGTGTGGGCTAATTACTAATAGATATGAGGTTAATTATAAATTTTAAACAAGGTATAATATGAACCATATATACACAAAATATAGAATAGGGGTGATAGGGTCAAACCTATACTACAAAAGCAAAGTTTGAAAATAAACTAGATTGGCAATGTCGATCCAGTTATTTCAAATAACACATAAAACATAAAACTAGGTTAATAGTGTCAATCTAGTTGACTATGTAAGGGTAGTTTTGAAGACTTCAAACTATGAAAAGAAAGACAAAAAAGAGAGAGAGAAATAAATAGAAAGGAACCTTGGTGGATCAAATATGTAATGAAGAAGATTGATGGTCTAGAACCTAGAAGTATGCTTGAGAAACCTATAAATTGGGTCAACAATATCGATCAAGCTATACAGGAACTTGCTAAAATGTGTTAAAACTATAAGGGTTGCCTATGTTGAACTAGATGTCTGAAAGGATGGAAACCTATATTGGGTCAATTGGGTCAATCCAGTTGCATGTTCTTAAAACCCGTGCATAGAGAAAAAAAAGTTGGGTTGATAGAATCGATCTAGAATGTTAAAAATATATGATAAAAATAAATGAAATAAATGAAGGTAAAAGTGAAAAAATACTAAAAGGTTTAGTTCATATTGATTTATCTAGAATGTATGCAATCAAAAATGCATAATGTCTATGAATTAATTCTAGATCAGATAAGATAGATCACACCTATACTTTTTATTGGGATACACTTGTTAAGTGGGAGCATAACCAATATGGGGATCCACTAGACTCGATTAGGGAATCACTTGTAATAACACATCATGCTAGGAAGGGTTCCAAAGCCTACAATATAACACAATCACACAATAACCCTAATGGATTCCTAAGGTTTAAAACGTTCACTTCTATTGTAATAACAAGCAAGTGAAATCTAATCTAGTGCTCACCAAATCTTATGACATAAAGTTGGGGGTTAGAAATACTAAAAAAAACATGTATAGGGAACTTAAATTAAATTAAGTATGAATAACACCCTAATACATAAAATATGAAAGATAATATTATTTGAGCCAACACTTATACTACTTCTATCTACTAAAAGAGAGGAGAACAAAGTTAGAATATACTTACCTGAATATGAACCCATTGAGACTCAATATCTCCCTTGGCCAAAGGGGATTTGAAATAGTTGTTGTGGTTTGTAAGGATCAGTAAGAAAGGCCAAAGCATCCAAGACTTATCTACAAGACTATATTCTCCAAAATAGGAAACCTAAGCTAAGTCTCCTCAAATAGAATGGTGGAAGAGCATACTATGAAGAAACATGAGGAAATAATAACTGTTGATTGCATATATTAATCATGACCAAAATGATCTTGTATTTATAGGTGGATCTTACCATAAATCCTTTTGAGAATGTTAGTTATAGAGTGTCGACCCAGTTGACCCAGTGTATTTTAGAGGAAAATTTATTAGGTTTGTGTTAGGTCGACCAAAAGGATAACAAACCAAGAAAGTAAAAAACACCCCTAAATTGTATTGGGTCATCCTAGTTGACCCAATACAATCGATAGTCCAAAAGGAGATTAAGATAAGAAAAGGAGGAATGAAATCGGAAAATACTGGAGGAATACTCAAGGGAGGAGAAATAAATAAGGGAATGGTTTTGGGATATGGTTAGATTGGTAATAATGTGGAAATAAAGGACAATAATCATATGAAGCACCAAAGGCCTACCCACCCCTTTCCCAATGCACCCCTTAGGGTGTACACTTAGAGAGATTGAGTCTCAATAGGTTCTTACAAGATTTAAAGCATCAATAGTTGATAAAAGTTAAAAATATTGTGGATATATATTTCAAATAGGTACTTGAGGAACATTAGAACCTCTTTGTTATGTGAATCCTAGTTGGGAAGTGGATGCATATTGGATATTTAGTATTTTTTGTCGACTAATATTCATATGCTATTGATTAAACATCATTTGGATTTGATTTTCTATAATGGTCTACAAGGAAAGAGGTATGTTCACTGCTACATGGTGAGGTGGAACATTGGTTGCTCCTTATTGAGGTGGTAATATGTCCTACCTCTACTATGTTGGTATGTTCAATTGTGCCTGCTATTGTAGAATTCCACTTTTTACCTATTAGGGAGGAGTAGAATTCATCACATTTTGTTGTTAAGGCATGACATTAATCATTGGCTAACTACCTAATCCTATTGGTTGAGAACTTGAAGAAGTAGGTGGATAAGGATTAGTGGTAGTAGCTAGTTGAGGTTGCGACATAGACACTCCTACTCCCTGATTTTGTGAACCACTCATGGTGTTAAATAAAGGTACACTTATTTGTAGACTAGTTGTTTGTGTATTTACACCACTTTGTTTTAGATTGGATATTGCTTGCACATTATCCACTATGTTTTGTTAAGTACTACGTATAGAAGCAAAAGATATCTCTTTAATGGATGGCATATGAAAAAAGTTGTTGACCAAAGTGTTTGGCATGAATGGGTCTATTGGGACCAATATAAGCCATTTTTTCTTGAATTGGGACCCTTGAGAAATCCTCATAATAAAGCATGTAAATCTCAGCATGTCAAGGTTTTTTATAGAATTTGAAGATCATCCACTTTGTTAAGAAACAAGCATATATGGTCTTGATTTACTTTATCTAGACTAACCTTGCTAATGACGTTCATTTGAGCATGTTTTTCAAGTTCCATGGTGCACATTCCTGAGGACTCTGCATTCCAAAACCCTAGAAAACCCTTGGTTTAAATTTGAATAAAGGTAGGAACCCAAATTGGCAGGAATCATTTTTTGGACTTAGATATAAAAATACATGTCATAGCATTAGTCATGTTTCTTAACATGACGTGACCCCCTTCATTATTTTCCCCTTAATTTAAGTTCCTTATAGCCTAACTAATGTCATTGTGCAGGGTCTTTTTATATTCCCCAACTTATCCTAAGACTTAATACTAAGACCCCGATGTATTCATTAATACAATATAGACCTTAGTCTTAACATCTTAGGCCTATGTTTTTATTGTCCCCATGAACCTGACTTAAATTATTTGCATCTTTAAGGATCCTACAATTGTCATTTTATCACAACATTTAATCAAATAGATCAAAGGTAACTAGGATCTTTGGTTTAAATAGCCTACATCTTAGATGATTTGACGATCCATGCTTACTCATAAAGACTCAATCAGATAGAGTGAAGCATAGTTGAAAAGTCAAAAGGATACAAGGAGCCCAAAATATGGACATGTGGCACCATTACATTTAAGGACTAAAAGGAAGAGGAACCCACTTGACAATATAGCCAATCGAGAGCAAGTTTCTAGATTATAATCCTATGATTATCACTTTCTCATGACATTTGATCGAATGGAGTGAATTATCACCCAAAGCCTGGGTATCCCCATAAAATTACCAAGTGAAATCCTCACATTTGACCCTAAAGATTTTAATGAACTTAAAATTGACATTCACACAACCATCAGTTAAACATCTGAAAAGACTAACTTGATGCTCGTGTGACCATCAACTTTAAGTCCATTAAAGTTTAATTTTTGTTGGTTTAAACTTGACATCCACACAACTATCAATGGACACCCGAGAAGTTATATGGACCATAAATTTTAAACCAATGAGAATTCCTTACTCAAAATTCAAAGGGCATCCCTAAACCCTTATGGGCTCACCAAGCTAAGGAAAATGTTTAAAATATGCCCAAAATGAATAACCTCAATTTATAGAATGCAAATATATGCAAGAAATATACTTATCCTTTTTATGCTTTAAAGATCCACATGGCATTTCACATAATGGACCTTAAATCATAGATTTAGCCTATGTAAAATTCATTTCATGTTGGACCTATTTTGAGCATGGTTTGTGATTCATGACATCAACTTTTTAGCCTAATGTTTTCATTATGTTTGATAAAAACAACACTTATATTAACTTAGGATGATTATACCTTGACCCCTTTTAAATCACAACTTAGGTCTAAAATACTTAGCCTAAGGTTTGTCCCATGCTTAATAAACATGAAATAAATTATAGCCTAAGGGATGTAAGCCTAATTCTTAGCTTTTAAGAGTGTTCTAAATTAACATTAAAGCATGTTTATATATCAATGATCGACACTTTATCACTAGATTTGATCCAATAATGCAAAGGTATCCAAAGAATTTTCAAAAAAACCCCAAGAACCTGTAGACCTGCCACATGATCAATGATTATTCAACAAGGGACTGACATAAGATTTGGAACATGGAGAAGATGCATGAGCATGCCAAGTGTCACGATCACATGGCTTAAGGCCCAAGAACCAATTAAAATACAAGGGCCTACATTATGATTAATGGCTTGTGCTAATCTAAGATTTTAATCTTATAGAGTGAAAGGAAGGAGGTATTTTTTAAATACCAATGGCTAGTGTTCAAATGGCATTTATGAAAAATGCCACAAAAGATCTAAACTAGTGCCACATAAGCTCTATGCAAGGAGAAAAGGACAAAACTAAAGATCTTGTGGGCTAGAAAACATAAAGGTATAAAGGAAAAGGTCCAAATCAAATCCAAAACATGTATAAGCCAAAGCATGAATATATTTCACCATTAAAACTCCAAACCCTAGACCCTACATAAAGGCAACATAAATGGATCCAATTTTCTACAATTCAATCAAGAGATAGCTAAATTGTTTTTCTAAGCATGAGAGAGGTTTCACAAGAATCATATACAATTTGGTGTAGATAATTAGCATGAAATAGATACCATGGTAGCTAATAGACAATAATTGATGGAAGAACCTAAGATTTATTTAACTAATAGTGAGGGTTGGGTGTTCAAGGATATAGAATTGGACCTTATAGCATTAAACATCCATGGAGAGTCAGGAATTGGTCTAAGTTTTTTTTTCATGATAGAAGAATTATAGCCCATCTCAAGGGAAGAATAGAGAAATGCCATCACCAATAGATGATATAGTGACCTGGTTGTAATCTAGATGATTGGCCTCCACCATGCCATGGTAAAACCAAAGGTAATGCACTATATTTATGTCATTGCCACCATTTTTTTTGATTATAGAATTGATGGTGAATGGATTATTAGGGAGGGGAACTCAAAAGAGGTGGCATACATTTCCCCTATTTATTTTGAAAATTACTACAAGCTCCCTCTTCCCCATGTGGACCTTCCCAAAATGAGAGAATAGACCAAGGTGGCTCCCAACCACCAAAATTATATAAATATTGTGGAATAACTATCTTACTCTACTATTATTTCATCACATGTAACCAAATTATCAAAACCTATAACTCATGCTATGAGTTTTCTAAATTCTAAAATGATAAGTGTTCTTTAAACACTAAGGAAACCTATCGTACATTTAGAAGCATCAACAAGATAGCTCTTATTGGTACTAGAAGGAGGGTCAATCTCTGAATCTTTGGTGATCTTAGTTTGCCTCACCTACAGATCACTATATATTTGTGTTTTGAGTAAATTATTTACTTAGGATATATAAATATCATTAGACGTTAGTGTTTTTAGTGCATCTTTGTGCTTCCTTTGATGTTCTTTAAGAATTGGTGCTTGTCTCTAGTAAATTTGGCTTTAACTTTGAAAATCTGTAGTATGTGAGGTTAGAACGGTTCATTTTGATCAAAGGTGGGCATATCTTTCATAGATTTGAGTTATTTTAGTCTTAGACTTACAAAGATATAGCATATTCATGTAGTTGAATGCACCTTTGAGAAAATTTAGTGAAAGATCAATGTCCTTTGTAATTATTCATGCCACCTTTACAAAATAATCTCAATGTGTAGGTCTAACTCTTGTTCATTATAGAAGGTAACTAGACACATCATATTTTAGGCAAGATATTTGAATTTAAAGCTATAATTTCCTAAGGTTAGAACAAGATCACACTCATTAACTAAATAACCCTTGCATGAGCTCAGGGTACATAAAAAAGCTAGACATGATAAAGGTACATGTAGGATATCTAAATATCTTCTAACTTCACTGATTTAAGGTGCATGTGCCTTTAACCATTACCCAAGTATGGCATGGTAAGGGGATTCATCGATTATTATGCTAGGGGTGGTTCATGATCTTCCAAGGAACCCCAAAGAATATCTACTTACATTTATTCCAATGGGTGTAGTGACTACTGAGGAACATATAAAATCCTTTAAGGCCGTTTTAAGATTGATTAATGTTGTGCATGAATATGTGGCATGTAGGCTATTTCCATTTACTTTTAAATATGTTGCTTATGAATGGTTATTAAATTTGCTTGCTAACTATTTCACAACTTAGAATGATTTTAACAATGTCTTTATTAATCAACTTGGTAAAATTATTAGTCCTTATGTTATTTACCACTAGTTTACTACTATTAGAAGGGATGCTAGTTAGCCCATTAGGTCCTTCAATGCTAGATTTCAAAAGATGTATGGCAGAACCATGGAGCCTTACAAGACCAATGATGTCCTATCCCTCAAAATATACAAAGATGCAATAGATCCTATAACTTTTGTGTTCCTAAAGAGGTATATCCTAGTTATAGCTTTGTTAACCCAAACCTATTATGTATCAATGATCATTAATGATCAAAATCAGCCCTAGGGGAAATGGCTTATTCAATCCTAAATGTGAACCCACACTTTCTAGTGATGAATTTGTTTCCCAACAATAACCAAAATCTCCTAGCCTTAAACCAACTCCCAAATCTGACCTAGTTGCCATGAAGTCATGCAACTCCAAATCAAAGTCTAGGATTCCTGACTCATCCCACTAATGGCTACAACACAATTACATGATTTTGGTACCATCTACTAATAATAACCAGGTACATAATTTTGAAACTCCCAAAAATGAGAATGATTCCATCTTGAAAATGGTTCAAAAATTAAACACTGATTTCTTTCAGTTGCAAAAACAAGTAAGCAATATTAGAGAGCACCCTAGTAGTAGTTTCTCATTTCAAAGGCTTAATAGGGAAAATAAAAGATTTCCAAATGATAGTTTTCATAATAATAAGGATAATGAACCATCTTCTAGAAACAAGAATATGGAAATTAATCTCACTGATATTACATTACCTAACTATTGTAGGGTACTTGCACAACCAAGCATAGGGAAATTAACTATATAGAATTCAACAAAGCTTTTGAGGCCTTCCAAGAAGAGATAGACACATTTGAAGTGGTCCCTAACAAAGAAAGAGGTAGAATCACCTCTAGATCTAAGACATCTAATCAAGCCTTCATGGTAGACACCTTTGATTTCCCCTTTCAAGAGGAAAATGAATCTGATGAGATCCCTAAGGAGATCCAAGCCTTTTAGTAGTTCCTAAATCAGACCTATCCCTTGAGGAATGGAGAGTAAAGGCAACCCCTGACTACCTCAACACCTCCAAACAACTTTGGAACTCCTCTTGACACCTCTTAAAATAAAAATCTAGAGCCACCAAAAGGGAGCACTTATAAACCCAATGTTGATATTCCTAGTCCTTCTAGCATAACTAGTTATAACAGAGTTGAGGACATGAAGAAGATAAAGGCTAATATAACATTTCATGAAATCATATAGATTATAGAGAAAAGAGATATCTTATTATAATCCTTGTCAAGAAAGCATATTCCTT
This sequence comes from Torreya grandis, assembly GCA_037957365.1. NCBI lineage: Eukaryota > Viridiplantae > Streptophyta > Pinopsida > Cupressales > Taxaceae > Torreya > Torreya grandis. The sequence continues at coordinate 1,289,336 of JARHVA010003771.1, read as the reverse complement.
TTATGATTGATAATGCCAATGTAATAGTCTATAAAACCAAAGCTGAGTATCCTCCTTTCTTTCTCACTATCAAGATGTTTGGTAAGAAATTGCATAATTGCTTATTAGATTTAGGAGAATATACTAATATCATGTCTATAGGAATATGCAAGCAACTTGTTTTAACACCTATATAGTCTGATAGAGCTATCACCCAATTAGACAAATCTAGGGTCAAAGTTGTAGGAGAATTATTAAATGTTGATATGCAACTAGCTTCTAAACCTAAGGTGAAATAATTATATAATATTCAAGTGGTTGAGATACCTGATGTTTATGGAATCTTATTGAGTAGGGAATGGACTAAAGCTTTGAATTGTTACATGCCTACAGATTGCTCACATCTGTGGTTACCTTGGAAAGGTGTCCCCAATCAGATCAGAGTTGAAAGAGAATTAAGAATGAAGCATATGATAACTGAATATAATGTTATGAATGAGAGATTCAACATAATAGATTCAGACTTGGGGGTTTTCACCCTATATGTTGACAAGGTATGTGATACCAAGGATGCTTATGTTGTTCCTAGACTATGGAAATTACGCTTTGATGATGCTAAGTGTAATGTTGGATCAGGTGTTGGTATTGTTTTAATTGAACCCACTGATAAAAGGTACCATGCTTCTTATAGACTCCAATTCCCTTTTACTAATAGTCTTATTGAGTATAAAGTCCTTATCCTTGGGTTACAATTTTCTATCAAAATAAGGTCAAAGAACTAGGTTATGGGAACTCATAACTAGTGGTTAACCAGGTTAGAAGCAAATACCAATGTAAACTTTCATATTTAAATAGGTATAAATTTAGAGTTTGGGATCTAATTGAATATTTTGATGCTTTTGGCATCACTTCCATCCCAAGGGAATAAAATCAAGTACTTGATCAATTGGCATCTGTTACAGCTAACCTCATGCCCAATCATGATTCCCTAATTTTAGCATTAAACTAATCCCTTTTCCTTTAATACCATACAATATCAACTACTTCCAACTCTTCAATGATGATCAGTAGATATTGGACTTCATGAATAATTCTATACCATTTGATGTTCATATCATTGATGAATTTGATGGAAATACATATGGGGAAGATAAATTTAATGGTAAAGTCATTCAGTTGAGTGACAACAAAATTCCAAAGGGAATGATTGATTTAGGGAGACTGTTTGATAAGGATAAAGTTGTTGAGGATTCTAAGGATCTAAAGTTAAATGGGAAGGACTATAATTATATTGATTTAGGCCTTCATGATCATCCCCAATTGGTAAATATTAGGAAGGCCAACATAAACATTGAAAATAAGAAAGCTAAGGAACTTCTTACTCAATACAAGGATGTCATAGCATGGTCTTATGATGACCTAAAAATATTTGATCTAAGGGTCATCATGCATACTATACCCATTAAAGAGAGATGAAAACCCTTCATAAAGAAACAAAGGCCTATGAATGTAGTCTTAGAACCCATGATCTTCAAGGAGGTCAAGAGACTTCTAGATGATAGGATAATCTTTTCCATCATGCACTCTACTTTGGTGGCCAATTTGGTGCCAGTTAGGAAGAAGAATGGTGATGTTAGGCTTTGTATAGAATTCATAAATTTGAATAAAGTATAAAATAAGGAAAACTACCCCCTTCCTTCCCTAGACCAAGTAATTCATATTATTTCAGGATCAACTATGATGTCCTTTCTTTATGGATTTTTAGGTTACAACCAAGTATTAGTTGATAGAGAGGATAGGATGAAGACAACCTTCAAAATAAAATGGGGAACCTTCACCTAAATAATAATTCCCTTTGGAGTCATCAATGCTAGAGCCACCTTTCAAATGGCTATGTAACATGCCTTCCTGATCTAACAGTTTTTTCTAAAAATAGGGAAGATCACTTCATATATTTACAACTTTTTGAAAAGATGTAAAAGGTATGGCATCTCTTTAAACCCTAATAAGAGTATATTTTGTGTGACTAAATAGAAATTATTAGGTCATGTTATAACTAAGGATGGGATCTCTATAGATCCAAAAGAGTGGAGGCCATATCTAGAATAGAACCTCCAAATAGTAAAAAAGAGTTAAAGCCATTTTTTGGTAAGATTAATTTTGAGAAAAAGTTCATTTTTGGTTTTGTAGAAATAGTCAAACCACTTAATGACATGCTAAATAAGGATGCCAAGGTCACATGAAATGAAGATTCCAAAAAATCGTTCAATGATATGAAGGAAGCCATCAGTCAAGCTCTAGTTGTTTCACTAAATTTTGTCTATTTTAAATTTAAAGGAAAATAGAGTGAAGGATGGGGATAAGTGATTATAATGAACCTAGATTTGGTTTGTGTGTCATATCTAGACATTGTGAGAACTCCTCTTTGGCTAGGGAGGATTACCTATAGATAAGAAAATAATACCACAAGATGTTTGTTAGTAGATAAATGAGTGGGATACTAAGCTACGTGCTTGTTCTAGGAAGTGTGTAACTTCCCTAGAGATGGCAGTCCACTTTTGAGAGGTAAAAGAATAATAAATAACTGAAAGAGAGGTAAAGAAAGAGTGAAAGAGAGATAAGATTACCATTTTTAATAATCTATTCATAGTATAGAGTGATAGGGAGTAGGTAAGGTGTTTTTTTGGTGTTTGAGAAGTTGTCTGGGTAGGTTTTGAAGAGGTTAGGAAATTGACAGTCACCAACATTGGTAGGATAGTGATCGATATCAGCCAGGCTATTGAGGTCGTTAGGGAGGTGACCGATGTCAATTAGGCTGTTGAGGTCAGTAGAGGCAATAATTGTCCAGGAGGTTGCAGAAGGATTTTTTGGGTCTGTGAAATGGTTTGGCTCAGGTTAGAGATGTTAAGGGAGTTAGGAGAGGGAGTTTATGACTTGGTTAATTCTAGTCAGAGGTTTGGTATCCATGTAAGGGGAAATAAGCAAGGAAGTTTTATAATTCCCTCATGAGGGTATGATCAGAGGTGCATAAAATAATGTAGGGTATATATATAAAGAAATATAAGAATAAATATTTAAATGACCTATAGTATCAGTGATATACTTAGGTATGGTGGTCACTAAATGATAAGTACCATGTTGATGGTTTCTATCTAGGAGTCTGAACCTAAATGCCTGAATAGAGAGAACAAATAGATTCTATTGGTCCTCAAGAGCTTAGTTATTGATGGTGATTGACTTATATAGGGTGATTTTAAGCTTGGATATCTAAAATAGAATGTTGAGAACCTAAACTAGAGTAAGAATCAATTTTATTAATTTTTGCTAACCTGATTTATAGGTTGGATTTTGGCTTATATTGTTAATGTTGATGATCCCACCAATATCAATAGGTATCCCGTTGACATCAGGTATGGGTTGCCAATGTCGATAGCCCTAGAATAGGTAAACCTTTATATTTTTGGAATATTTTCTATTGTTATGCATGCCAAGTGTGACACCCATTATAAAATGGTAAAAATAAGAGGTTAGGAAGGAAGTAGTTATTTAGGAATTTAGTTTGGGAGTGGGAATAAGTCTTGGGTAGTTAGGATGAGGGGACTAGGTCTTGAGGTGACTCATCAGGGGAGAATTAGTCATAGGGAGAGGTGGCCAGGTAAGGTGGCAATAGGAGTTTTTAACTAAATTATTTAAGTATTTTAAATTAATTAAATGTGTGAGGGGTAAAAGTATGGGTTAAGAAGATTAATTGTTATTATAAAAATGGGTTTAGGAGGTTTTGACACAGGGAGTTACGCACATGTGTGTGATGCAATTTTGGTGTCTACATTTACCCCTTTTTATCTTGTAATTTATACTAACATATTGCAAGACAAAAATAGGAGTTAGATGCTCTAAGTATTGGATGAGGTATCCCCCCTCAAAATGAGAATCAATGGAGGAAAAATCAGAATCGAGTACCAGTTTGATAGAAAGGTAATTGGGTGACTGGTGAAAATTGATCATCACTACGTAAAATGAGCTATAGTTGACAATGTTAATAATAGGCAAGGTTAAGGAGGACTCAAATAGAAGTAACCAAAGCATAGCTTGCAAGTGATAACTGACAGGTCAAATCAATCAAAGTTGTAGCTCTAATGGTCAATGTGTCCCAAGTATCTGAGGTAGGAAGTGCCCCTAGGAAACACAAAAGGGTTTAAGGTGATAGGATGAGCTTAGTTTCCATCCACAACACCTAAAATACATGTGTGTGTATAATAGCCATCTACAGTTAGGACAAGCAATGCACTCCTAGTGTAAAAGGGTTAATGAGCAAGGAAATATTCATGATCTCCAAGCACAGTCATCGAGGGTGAAGATTTGAGTGATCTTTAATGTCACTTTGTCATGGTTGGGGAAGATATATGTGATCTCTAGTTGCCCCAATGTATGGGTAAGGTTGAGCAAAGTTGGGTGTTTTTGTGTTGGAAAACATGATTGGAAAGGTGTTGATGTTAGTATTATGTGCCGATATCAGTAAGATAAAGTGCTAACATCAGCAAAACTAGGGTAACATTGCCAATGTAGATAACTGTAATCACTAACATCAGCATGTTAGGTCAAGATTATTGATGTCAATGGTCAACCAAACCCAAAAAAGGGGTTTTAGTAGCTGAACAAAGTCATTTGAAACTTTATGATTGGAGAAAAGAAATAGGTAATGAGAATGATTTGAGATGGTAGCACAAGGATGGGACCCAATAGGAGGTGTAAGACCATAGGAGCTAGCAATGTCAGCTAGAAGGAGATGGTGAGATGAGGTAAGACCCCAATCTACTTTGATTTGGTTTTTTCAAGTTTTAGGTTAAATGAGAGGTGGATGTGTAGAAAATAGGATTGGGAAGGGGTAGAAAATAGGTTATGATAAGTGTAGGATAAGTTGGGGTAATTTGGGGGTAGTTTTTTTGGGGAAATGGGTAGGTTGGGTTTGGGTTATTCAACCATGGAGCTGAACTAGTCACCAACATCAGTGAGATTGACCGACATAGGCTGACGATTGATGGACATCATCTAACATGGTACCAAGGTTGATTGGCATTGGCCAACATAGCATTGAGGTTGGTAGTGTGCTACTAACATCAAATGTTACATAAGCTGATGAAGCACCAATGTTGGCATTAATACTGATGTTAACTACTATTAAAAAGAAATGGATAAGGGAAAGGGTCAGTTTTTGATCTTCAGTGGGAGTAGTCAACTAGCCTAATGGTTGAGCTAGCCTCAGAAGACCCCATGTCATTTGAGTGTTGCCCACATAGCCCATTTTAGGGCCTAAGGCCAATGTAGTTCTCACAAAACTTAGGAAAAAGATCTAAAAGGTTAGTTGTATGTAAAAAAGGTAAAATAAGATAGTTGAGAGGTCTAGGTTTTAAAATTCAATTTATAGTGTTAAGAGTCAAGAATATAGGTAGTGAGGCCTAGAATTGGAATAGGTAGGTAGGCCTAGGGTAGAGAGAGAGAGGTAGTGAAGCCTAAAGTTGGAATAGGTGGGTAAGCCTATGGTAGAGAGAGAGAGGTAGTGAAGCCTAGGGTAGTTAGTAAGGTGGGTTTATGGCAGAGCTAACCTTAGAAGACCCCATGTCAATTGAGTGTTGCCTACATAGCCTGGTTTTAGGGCCTCAAACCAATGTAGTTCTCCCAAAACTTAGGAAAAAGATCTAAAAGGTTGGTTGTAGGGAAAAAAGGTAAAATAAGATAGTTGAGAGGTCTAGGTTTTAAAATTTAGGTTATTGTGTCAAGAGTCAAGAATATAGGTAGTGAGGCCTAGAGTTGGAATATGTAGGTAGGCCTAGGATAGAACAAGAGAGGTAGTAAATCCTAGAGTTGGAATAAGAATGTAAGCCTAGGGTAGAGAGAGAGGCAGTGAATCCTAGGGTAGTTAGTAAGGTGGTTTTATGGCTGAGCTAACATTAGAAGACCCCATGTCAATTGAGTACTACCTATATATCCTAGTTTTAGGGCCTCAAACCAATGTATTTATCTCAATGAGAAGGGAAAAAGGTGGTGAGGGAGTAGATTAAAAGGGATGTGACTTTATTTTTTTATGTATGGATGTAGGTGAGGATGGAGCTTACACTATGAGACCATCTACTAAGGTTATTGACACGCATGAGGAGAGATGTTACTCCAGATGAGTGGGAGCATATGGTGGCCATCAGTTTAGGAGGAATGAAATGATACTATGGTGTCACATGAGATGTGTCACTAATGATAGCATTGATTAATAGGTAGGATCATACCACTAACATCTTCCATCTACCAACTATAGAGCTGACAGTTGCACAAGAAGATGTGTATAGTATTTTATGGCTGCCACTTCATGGTGAGGAGATTTTTGCATGCTCAAGAGAGGAGCATGATATACATATGGTTAATTTATATGGGGAGCCTGTCAGTGAGGTGACCTACCACTCTACAAGTTTTGTATATGAGCCACTCTACATGGCTGATGAGGAGAAACATCATCTTAGCATCCTGATGATGATCAAGATCATGGTTTATGCATTACCTAATGTGGATGGAGGAAGATTTTTGATTTCTTTGATTAGTGTGCTTACATAGATGATAGAGTAGTGGACCATTTTTATCTAGGGTCTAGTATTTTTTTTCAAAGTTATATAGAGAGTTATGGGGTTTGAGGCTGCATCGATGATACAATTTATGTGTCAGCCATCTCTTACACTATTGGGCATATGAGCACATCATGGTGACACAACCACTGGGGCTACCTACCACTATTATGGCTAGCTTCAAGGTTGGATTTAGATGGTGGAGAGATGGGATGGCACATACTTGAGTAGATGATGTCATGTGAGACATTACCTATTATAAGTTCATGATTGAGGGCTTGATCCCTATAAATATCATGTGGAGACCATATCTTACATATCTAGTTTTTAGAGGGTAGGTAGAGTAGCTTATTAGGTTGTAGAGTTCATTATAGATTAGGGGGAGATATGCTAGTGAGTTGGAGATGGTACCCATGGCATGGGTGAGGAGATACTTTAGGATTTTATAAGATATTCCACCTACCTTCCCTCAATATAGGAGGGATGATATAGAGGCACCTTTACCATTGCTTAAAGAGACTGATGGGCCATATTTTGAGGAGCTACCAGTAGGGTTAGGTGTTGGGGACCCAAGGTGTACATCTACCTATATATCTTGGTTGGTAGGGTTGCATCCAGTGGTGGAGGTCAGGAGGCCACCAACAGACTTATAGGGGTTAGTCAGGGAGATAGATACAGTGCTACAAGCATGAGATATAGTAGTATAGGCTCAATATGTAGTGGGACAAGCTCAAGAGATACCCCAAGTAGAAATGTTAGCCTTATAGGGGTAGGTGGTGATGTTACAAGGTTAGATTAGGGCTTTGTAGGGTTAGGTTGTAGCACTACAAGGCCATATGACTAGTTTATAGGGTCAAGTGGCTATAGTGATAGTAGAGAGAGATATTCTGAGGGTAGTAGGCTAGACCACTCCTCCTCCACCACCACTATAGGGACCAATATAGGTTGGGATATCATCAAGTGCCTTGGGTCCTCAATAGACTATATTGATGGTGAGGTATTCAACTACACTAGATGAGATTTCTTACTATGAGAGGGCGATTAGAGAATTCTCAAAAATATAGAGATATTCAAAGTTTAGATAGTAGGAGAGGTTGATGTCATGTGTGATAGATTTGATCTCACATCAATGTAGATGGATAGAGAGTGGTGATGATATTACATACTCATGACCTCAGGGAGAGCCTCGATGACCCTAAGTATAAGTGTTTGATAGTTTTTGTGTATATATGTTATATGTATACTAGCCTATGAGTTGAAGATGTGAGATGTACATTTTGAGAGAGATTTATGATGTTATGAGGGTGTAGATGATGAACATGTATTTGATCACATATGATGTATATGAGATGTTCATTTATTACCATGTGTTTATTTGAGATTATTGCTTATGTTTATGATGTTGATATGGATGATGTTCATTTATTGTTATGTTAATTTGGATGCTAATGTTCATCATGTTATTTTATGTTAGACTAGCCTTTCCCATTTATGTGATGGTATATGTGGAGTTGATTGGTTAGATTCATCTTAGCATTTTTCCATATTTGTGATGGTGTATGCTTAAAATGAGTAGATTGAGTGAGTTAATTTATTTTAGCATTTTTTCATATATGTGATGGTGTATGTGTAAAATAAATAGGTTGATTAGGTTAATGTTGGTATGACATTATTTTTTCATCTCAAATAGAGATATTGACATGTGATGTGGATGGAAAAATAAAAAGGCAAAATGCTCGTGCATTGTCAAAGACCATAATTTAGAACATAAATAGGATCAGGAAAATGAGCCTCTTTCATGCCTTATATATTTGAACCATTGTGTTTGTTAGAGAAGCGTCATGTTTACCTCATGTTAAGTGAGCTTAATATTCCCTTGAAAGATTATGAGAGTAAAAAGGGGAGAATGAGGGAAAAATTTTAGATAGCATAACCTACCAAGTATAAATTATATGTCCCTTTTATGGGTGACCCGAGAGCTAATATAGGCAATTCCATGACTTAATTTTTTATTTTGTGTGTGTAAGTTGATCAATGTAGGAAGCCTATAATGGGATTTTTTATAAGTTAAGGTCATACAATGAGGTGAAGATCCCTTTGTATTTGTTTTTCCTTTTAATAACAAATCTTGGCTTAGCCATCCTTCAAGGGAGTGGTGTAAGTGTTTGTTTTAACTACAAATAGATGTCCTTCAAGGGAGCAGTCTATTGATAATAGCAGAGGGAAGTGACATATTTGTCCTTCAAGGGAGTAGTCTCATTGAAAAATATGACTTGAGATATTAGAACTTTTTCAAATATCCCATTTTTTTTGTTTTTTATTTTAACTTTTAGTCATGGACAAGACTATAGAGGCTTAGAAGTTTTCCACTATGAGGATAAAACCATACCATTGTGTAAGTTATTTAGGTGTATAGGAGTAAGGGTGAAGAGGAAGGGAAATAAATGTAATAGGGATGCTCAAGGGATGAGCTCAAGTTAAACATGAAGTAAAGTGATATTGATTTAACAAAATAATGGTCATATATGCAAGGCATTTAAAGGCTCTATTTCTAGCCTTCCTTTAAGAGAAGATAAGAGATAAGTTCTTGAACCATACTTGTGAGTTATGATATAAGGTCTAAGCCAATTAGGATTAAATTTAACCTGTTTGCTTTTCTCCATGTTCATCACATGTTGATTTTCTTTTAAGATAAGATCTCTTATATTGAAATCTCACTCTTTGAGGTTTTTGTTATAAGCACGTTTGATACGCTCTTGATAGATTTGGAGGTGGTTGAGAGTTATGAGATGACACTCATCAAGCAATTCAAGTTGGGCCAAATGTTCTTGGTGAAAGTCATCATTATTAAGTATGTCATGTAGAGAAATACAAAGAGAAGGAATCTAAACCTTAAGAGGCAAAATAGCCTCCATCCCATATACCAATGAAAAAGGTGTAGCACCCATAGGGGTTTGAATGCTGGTGTGATAAGCCCATAAAGAAAAAGGAATGTGTGTGTGCCAATCCTTAATTATATCTTTGACTAACTTCATGAGAATTTTGGTCAAAGTTTTGTTAGAAGCTTCTACCTATCCATTAGCTTGGGGATAGTATGGTGATGATAAGCTTAATTTGATTCCAAATGCATCACAAAGACATTGAATAGTCTTGTTTTTGAAAGACTTGCCATTATCAGTTATAATATTGTGAGGTACTCAAAAATGATAGATGATGTGATGGTTAATGAAGTCAATAATCTTGTTAGCTTTTATGGAGATGAGAGGGATATCTTCGACCCACTTGGTGAAATATTTAGTGGCAGTAATGATAGAGTGATGATGAAGTGATGAATGAGGGTTAATCTCTCTAATTAGATCTTAGCCCCATTGAGAGAAGGGCCAAAAGTCTTTGGAAACTTGTAATGCATGATTGGGAATGTGAAGGAGGTTAGCATGTTGTTGACACTCGAAACAATGCCGAGCATAGTCATCATAGTCTTGATGAAGTGTGGGCCAATGATAGCTAAGCCAAAGAATATGCTTAGCAACTGTTTGACCATTGAATTTCCGACCACAAATACCATCATGAACTTCCTTAATAGAAAATGGAGTCTCAATACTAGTTAGGCATCTAAGGAGAAGACCATCAAAACTTCACTTGTAGAGAAGTCCCCCTAGTATAGTGTAATTAGTAACACATTTTATGGAGGCCCATTTCCCATTATTAGAGAGATCAAGAGAGGTAATAGAGAAGGAAAGATAATCTATGAGTTGTTTCTACCATAATTCTTGTGGGTTAGTTGTTATATTTCTGACAAAGAGGATGTTAGCTGAGATATAGGAGGGTAATGTTAAGTGATGCATGGTGACATAGATTCTTGAAGAAGAGGATGAAGAAGGTATGCATTAAGAAAATGAAGCCATCATGTCAATAAACTTATTTTTAGATCAAGGAATAGTTTTCAAGAGATAAGAGTTAAATGATCCCAAGAGTGTACCTACATGATGTTTATACCACTGTAGAATTTTGTTTTTGCATAGGTAGGAACCATTAACTTGGTTAACCACTTGTTGAGAATCACTAAAAATGGTTATGGATTTGATACCCAAGAAGAGATCTATTTGAAGTTCAAGAATCAAAGCCTCATATTTGACCATATTGTTAGTGCATTAAAAATCTAGTGTAAATGACAAAGGCATATGATCACTGTCTAGATGAATAAGTATGACCCCCATACCCCCACCATGTTGAAATTTAGATTCATCAAAGAACATCATCATTTGATAGGAGATGTCATCAGTGGAGAGTGTTGTAATAGATTCATCAAGGAATTCAAGGTTTGAAGGTTGGTTGTTAGGTGAAGGGGTAGTAGCTAACTAGTCAGTAATTGTTTGCCTTTTAATAGATTTTTGTTGAATAAACTCTAAGTCAAATTCAACAAGAATCATGAGCCACTAAGCTACACATTGGTTGTGATAAGGTTTGGAATGCATGTATTTGAGAGGATTAATATGGGTGACCACATAAGTTTTATGATTTAGGAGATAATGGTGAAGCTTAGAGGTAGAAAAGACCAATGCAAGGCAAAGTTTTTTAGTATGGGTATATTGGGTCTCATAATTGATAAGTGTGCAGCTTATGTAATAAACTGCTTACTCTCAATGTGAAATCATAGCACCTAGAGAATGGTCTATTATGGAGATGTATAAGTAAAAAGGCTAATTTTCCTTAGGTGGAATAAGAACCAATGGGGAAAGGAGGTATTGTTTAAGTGCATCAAATGCTTCCTACCAGTCTGTATTCCATTGGAATGAGACATCCTTTTTAAGGAGATGGTGAAAGGGTTGGTAGTGATCTAAAAACTAGGAAATGAAGCATCAAATTGATTAAATTTTGCCTTATAGGCTATGGATTTGTTTGATATTAGTAAGTGGATGCATCTCTAAGATTGATCTAACCTTAGCATGATCGACCTCGATACCATAGATACAAATGATAAAACTTAAGAGTTTATCAGAAAGAACACCAAAGACACATTTCTTTGGGTTTAGTCGAATGTTATATTAGAGGAGATGAGTGAATATGGTTTTGAGGATTTTCAAGTGTTCTTGACAAAGTTTAGACTTGCTGAGTAAGTCATCCACGTAATCTTCCATAATTTTGTGTAGGAGATCATGGAAAATATAGGTCATGGCATGTTAGTAAGTTTCACCAACATTTTTTAGACCAAAAGGCATGAACCGATAATGAAAAGTCCCCTATGGGGTAATAAAGGTGGTCTTGTGTTGATCCTTAGGAGTAACCAAAATTTGATTATATCTAGAGAATCCATCCATAAGTGATGACATCTCATGGCTAGCTGTTAGATCAACAAGTTGGTCGATAATAGGCAATGGGAAATCATATTTTGGATAAGTGAGGTTTAAATCATGATATTCAGTGCAATTATAGATTCCCCCAGTCACTTTTGTGATAGGAACAATATTTGAAATCCATTGCAAGTAGTCGATGGATTGGATAAACTTAACAAAAAAGAGGCATTAGATCTCTTCTTTGACAAGGAGAGTGATATGAGGATGCATTTTGTGAAGTTTCTAGTTAACAAGATTAGCATCTTGATTGGTGATAATATTATGGGTGATGATAGAGGGATAAATAACATGTATGTCATTGTAAGACCAAGTGAAGGATTTACTATGGTCATTAAGAAATGTGGCATAATCAACTTGGTCAGAGGAGTCCAAAGATTGGCCAATCTTGAGGATGCAAGGGTTATCATGGGAGGGCAGGTTGATGTCAATGGTTGATTAATTTAACATAGCTTGGGTTTTAGATGGGAGTGATCATTGGATATAAGAATTATCCACACCCATGTAGGTGAGAATTATGTCAACATCTTGACATTAGATAGTTTTAGTAGTGGGAGAATCTTCATCAATTATTTTAGGATGCACGGGAGGAAGGGGCCTTGTTTCCTTACCCTAATGATAGGTGAGAGGTCCCAAATGATGGCATTTATTGAAAAAAAATAGGAGGTATAGATACCTCCATTTCTATAGGTGATGGTGGAGAAGAAGGTGGAGAAGGAGAGACTAGTTCTTTAACAATTAGTTCATAGGAGGTTTTTGTGAGTTTATTTGGTTCATCATATCCCACCCCATGCCTCTTTTTGGCATTTTCAATAGTGTTTCTAGTAGAATATTCAATAGGTGTATGAACACTTTGATCATAATGACCCAAACCAAATCCTTTCCAAGCACACGTATATAAGTAGGTGTGAGTGAATCTAGGGTTACTTAGGAAAGAGTGTCATAGGTAAATGGTTGTGGTGAAGAAGATGGATTGTTGACAGAAGGAGCTTGATTAATTCCCCCATATGTGAAATTGGTTCAAAGGTTAGGGGGCCCATAAAGGATGACCATCCAAATATGGGGATCATAATTTGGGTGCATGTGAAGCTTTCCATATTCTTGTGGGGTATATAACATGTTAATTGTCAATAATTGATATTCACCAAGTGATAAACATTGAAAGGTCTCCTCTATGGGATCTTTGTCAGGAGTTGTGTTATCGGTATCTGTGTAACCATAGGAGTGGAGCTTGTGGAAGCTTTAGAAGAATCATGAAAGGAGGATGATGTTTTCAATGGTATGAGATCATCATTGGGACTATAGGTCATATTACATGTTTTAAATAGAGGTGGGTCAACAGGTATAACATGTAATTGTCCATCATGCTCAAACTTGACATAGTGGTGCAAAGTCAAGGGTACACACACCATAGCACGTATCCAAGGTCATCCAAGTAGTATGTTATATTGGAACTCTTCTTCCATAACATATAAGATCTCAAGAATTGTGTAGGGACCTACATGAATATGTAAGACAATAGTGCCCACCATAGTAGCCATAGTGTCATTAAAGGAAAAGAGTACCACATCAGTTTGAGATACGTAATTATTAGAAAGGGCTAGTTGTTTGTAGTCATGGGTGGAAATAATATTAATATCGGCTCCCCTATCAATAATAACTCTCTTGATATGAGTTTGATAAATATATGTGGTAATAAAAAGGGTAGAATCTTGATCTTCAGGGTGTTGAAGTGGAATTTCTGAATTGCTAAAAGAAAATAGGCAGATAGAATTAAAGGAGCTGACCAAAGCTGTAAGAGGTTGGGGATCATCTGATTGCACCTCAATCACTTGTAAAGCACTAGTCAAAGCTTGATGGTGTTTGGATGAGCTTTGGATTAACTCATACAAAGACATCTTCATAGGAGTTTGGTGAAGCTACTTCACCATTGAGCTTTGAATAATGTCTGAAGATGTTGTTTTAGGAACACCCAAGATGGAAATATTAGGGTTAGTAGGGGGAGTGTCTTTGGTGAAGGGATGGGTCCAACATGTAGTGACCTTTTCCTTAGCTTTATCCTTCTGGTTTTGTGACCTTGTCACCACATTAACTGTGTTGATTTTAAAAGTTGGTGAAGGAGGTGGTAAAGGGGTTATAATGACATCTTTGGGTTTGAATTGTGGTGGAATAATAGGAGGCACTATAGATGCCAAAGATGGAATAATAAGAAAGTTAATGGTAGTGTCATCAAAAATAGTGTCAACATCAAAGTTTTGTTAAATAACCACTATGAGGGCTTTACAATTCTCAATATCATGTCTAGGAAAATGATGATATAAACAAACTTATGTATCATCAAACCAAGATGGCTTCATTTTAAGAGTACTATAAGACTTAATGGGAGGAAGATTTATCACCAAAGATTGTAATAACTAATGTAATAAAAAGCTTTGGGAGCCTACAAGTAGGTTTACGCTTATTATACTAATAGGAGTTGACACCTTCTTTTGTTTCAGTGTTGGAAAGGTAATTTTACGTGGTGTCTTGTTTAGAGATGGAAGAGTTACGTGTTTTGTTATCAATTTCTTAGTATCAGATGTGAGAGGTCTACCAGATGGAAAAGTTAGGATTGGAGGTAGCTTAACCTTTTGTTTGGATTGGTTAGATGATATTCCAACTAAAGTAGAAGGACATAGCCCCAAAATGGATGGTAAAATTGAGGGTTGAAAAAGGGATTAGCAATGTCTAGAAGGCTTAACATTATTCTATGTTTTAGGGTGAGAAACTCCAACTTGTGGTTGAGGAGTCAAATCTAATTTCACCTGTGGATGAATTAAATTAGAAATAGGGCATACACTTAGAGACCTAATTTGCTTTAATGTAATAGATTCTTGTGAGGATGAGGGTTCTGACATAAATGGCTAAACTTGTGATGCTTTTGGTGGAGACTCTAGATTTTTCAAAGACCTTAGGGTAAAGGGTAGTAAGGGGGTTGGTAGTAAAGGTCGACATTCATTGTGTTGGATATGGAGTCTTAAGTTGGTCCTAAAATTCCCCATGGTCAAGTTTTGTGGATTCAATAAATTATATACTTTTTACCAAATGTGAGAAGGTTTTGATGAAGTTGATGTAGGCATTATGGTTGCGTATTTAGAAATATGTGGTGTTTGGGAAAGAGGTAAATTTTTGGTTTTTTCTACTTCTTGCCAAAGATGAGAAATAATTACAATGAGGTCTTCTTCGATAGAGGTGGGAGAAGAGACTTGATCTGCCATGGGTGGAGGGGAGCTAGGTGAAGTAGGTTCCTTAAGAGGATATAATATAGGTATTATGGCTCCCTCAACATGTGGGTGAGGCATGGGTAAAGTATTATCCTCCATAGGTAAAAGAAGGGGTAAGAGTGGTGCAATTGGAGTATGCAAAATAGGTCTCTCGTCTATTATGGAAGTAGATGATATGGACTCTTCTAGTTGCAAAGGTGAAATGGGTGGGGTACCACTCTCTATAGGTGGAGGAGAAGTAGGAAAAGAAGGTTCCTCAAGAGGGTATAATACAAGAATGATGTTCCCTTCAACATGTGGTTAAGGAACTGGTAGAGTGTGGTCTTCAAGTAGTAAAAGGATAGGTAATATTGGTGTAAATGGAATTGGGATTACATTCTACTTAAGTGGAAAAAGGAGTGGCAAAGGATGCTCTTCCTCTTGAGTGGGTGGAATGGGTAAAATAGGCTCTTATAATTGAGGAGGAAGAATGGAAAAAATAAATGCCATTGCATGTGGGGGAGGAGTCGATGAAATAGGTGTCTCCTATTGAGGGGCCAGTTGAACTGAAGATAAAGGAAAGACCATATTAACTATATGGATATTATGATCTCCTGAGTTAGTTGTGAACTAGACAATATTTTGATTTGGTGAATGGTTAGGAAAAGGGTGTTTGAACACATCCATACTTTGAATAGGAGGTGCATTAGGATTATCCAAGATGAGCTCACCTCTATCAAGCATATCTTGAACAATGTTCTTGAGTGTCTTGCAATTATTAAAGTTATGGCCTTTAACTCGATGGTAACCATAAAACTCATCTTCCTTATACTAGGTTGGGATGGGATGAGAAGGGAAAAACTATATAAGAGGTTTAATTTGAGGAAGGGTTATGACACCTTGATGTAATAGTTTCTCCAAAATGGATGTATATGATTCCCCAATTAGAGTGTATTGTCTTTGTTCATACTATTGTTGGAATTGATTGGTCAAATTTTGAGAAGTTAAAGAATTAGATTGGTTTGTAGTTATGAAAGAGGATGACTTAATGACCACCACGTTAGTAGATCCTTTAGCTTTTTGGTTATAGGGAGAGGTTTTAGAGGAGGAGGAGTCATTTGTCTTAGTATTGGGATTCTTACTATGCAACTTGACTTTGCCTTCATAAATAACATGAACCTCAAGTTTTTGTGCCATGGTAAAATCTTCATCAAATGTGTAGAAAGTTTATACCTGGAGTGTGGGTGAGATGTGCTTAGCACATGCCCTTGAGAAAATTTCAATAAGCTCAGGTTGGGGTAAGGATAAGGAGAGTTGATTGATCAAGCTTCTCTAATGAGTGACAGAATCAGCAATAGACTCATCATCAAATTATCTGATAGAATATAGATACATTATAGAAACCTTCTTAGAAATGTTAATAGAGAATTGGTCTAGGAATATTTGTGTATGTTGGGAAAATGAGAAAAGAGAGTGCTGAGGTATAGAGCTATACCAATCCAAGGTAGCACCTAAAAGAGACATAGGGAAAGGGCAAAGTAGTAATGCATCATCATGTCCTATTAAATAATAAGCATGTCTAAATGCTTGCAAGTGTTGTTTTGGGTCCTCTTTACTCTAAAAATGAGTAAATTTAGGAAGTTCCCATTGGCTTGGATAAGGGTGAATATGCATATAAGGATGGATTGGTTCATTACATATTTGATCATAAGATAGTACATTCTTTAAACTAGAAAAAAATGTCTCTAAATTAGACATCTTGTCCATTAGCATCTTAATGAGGTCTAGAGGGGGATTAGTTTGAGGGATTCCTCCTAAGTTATAGGGAAGATGATAGGAATTAGAGGGAGTGTATGACATAGATTTTTGAGGTTGTGTCAGAGAAACATAAAGATAATGAGTCATAGGTTGAGGTGTGGAAATAAAAGGGACTTGTCCCATTAGGTTGGAGACGATGCCTTGGTTGGTTATTGTTATTGTCGGTTAAATTATTGGCATGGTTAAACTGGATGAAGGGTGAGTCATAAATTGGATAATTATAGGTGTGAGTGTGGGTGGAATAGGTACCACTAAATTTTGGAATGGGGCATGACTTGGCTGAACTGGTTGTGGTTGTGAAAGTAGGGAAGTTGCACTAGTGTTTAGGTGGGATTGGGTAGTTAGAGATGCCACATTTTGGACATTATTTATAGTTGGGTTACTTATCAAAGTGGTGGTTTTAGGTAACCATGGGAAAAATAGTGGATTCAATTAAAACTAAGGTTGTATCCATCAAAGAGGTTGGTATACCATAGATTGGGTCACCCATAGAATTATGGGTTTGGCTCATAGCAAAGTAATGCTAAAGGGCTGCCACATTATGATCAAGAAATTTAGAAAATATTGATCTCCCTCAGGCACAATGGGAATCTGGTTAGGGCTGGGAGTATGCTCTGTGTTTGAAGTATGCTCCATGATAGAATCATAAGTAAGAGGGGAAGGTGGAAGTGGTTTCTGATTTACATAATCGACAATAATTTTGGCTTGTGCTCATGTCAATACCATGCAAGAGGTGGTTTAAATAGTCTTACTACTCTATTTTTGAAATAAAATAAATAAAAACTAGGTTTAAGTACAAGAAAATGGGTTATTTTAGCTTGTTGTTAGGGGCAAATGAAACTACACAGTTACTGACATTGCTAGATATGACTGATATTAATAGGAAAAGTCTGCTGACATCGGTGGAATAATTGATGTCGATAGGTAAAGTTTGCCAATACCAGTAGTGTTAACCGATGTCAGTCATTGTAAAATCCTATAAAATGGAAGATCTAATGTTTTAATAAATAAAAAATTGAAAACAAGTAAAATAATTAATGTAAAAGGTCTGTGTAAGAGGGAATAACACTCAAAAAACCTGAGATAATAGGTTATACAAACTGAGTTTTAGAAATAGTATTGATTTTGTGAATCAATAGAAAAACATCCTTACCAACTTAAAAATATAGAAGGCAATTGAAAAGGAGGAAAATAACATGTAGCCAACAATTATTAAGTGCTAGAGATTAATTTTAGTCGTGTGTTGGCTTATGCCTTAATCAGATAGTGAGAAGAGAATTTGGTTATCAAATGTATTAAAAAGCCATCTAGAGCTAGTTTTAGGTTTGTTTATGTGCTCAAGAGGGAATCTATGTTAGACCAAGTACGTGGCTTTTTATAAGAGCTTACTCTCTATACTTCACAAACTTGGAGTTGAGCTAGGCTACTTTGACAAAATATACCTTATGTATAGAGATTATACTCTACCAGAGAATGGAGTGCGTTCTCCCCTTGGTGGTGAAATCCAAGTAGAATAGCCGGGTAGGGTAAGGTGATCCACCAAGAGATGAAATCTTGATGGGCCTTTTTTCAAGTGATTTTTGATGCTTGTTTATGTGAATGGTATTTGGTTATGTAACATAGGTGTACTATGATTTATTCAAAATGCTTGTAATTAACTAAGTGAGTTAATATGCAATAAACAAACTATAAAATATAGTAAGTTTTAAACCCAAGTCTGAAATATTGAGATTCAAATGAAAACAAAGAGTAAATAGGAATAGAATATGAATTTCACTATCCTAATGTGCATGTAAGAGGAAGTAAAGAAGGGGCTTTCTTTTTTTTGTAAAATAAAATGACAAATTGTTTTTAGAGGTAAGGAGAAAAAAAAGATTTCAATTTTAGTGCCTTTTAAACAGAGAAATAAGATATTGAATTTTCCATTTTTAAGATAAAAGAGAAGGAAGAAGTGAAAGAAATAAAATTTCACTATAATTCACCTATATGAATGTTTAAAACAAGAAATGAACCCAAGGAAAAATCTAGGGTCCCACCGGGTGTGCTAGAAATGCTTCAGTAAATTTTGTCTATTTTAAATTTAAAGGAAAATAGAGAGAAGGATGGGGATAAGTGATTAGAATGAACCCAGATTTGGTTTACATGCCATATCCAGACATTGTGAGAACTCTTTTATTAGGGAGGACTATAGATAATAAAACACTACCACAAGATGTTTGTTAGTAGATAAATGAGTGGGCTGCCAAGCTACATGCTTGTTTTAGGAAGTGTGTAACTTCCCTAGAGATGACAGTTCACTTTTGAGAGGAAAAATAATAATAAATAAATAAAAGAGAGGTAAAAAGAGAGTGAAAGAGAGATAATATTACCATTTTTAACAACTTGTTCACAGTAGAGAGTGACAAGGAGCAGGTGAGGTGTTTTATGGGTGTTTTAGAAGTTGTCTAGGTAGGTTTTGAAGAGGTTAAGAAATTTACAATCACTAACATTGGTAGGATAGTGACTGATATCAATCAAGCTATCAAGGTTAGTAGGGAGGTGACCGATGTTGGTTAAGATGTTGAGGTTGATAGGGGCAATAATTATCTAGGAGGTTGTAGAAGTATTTTCTTGATCTAGGAAATGGTTTGGCTCAGGTCAAAGATGTTAAGGGAGTTAAGAGAGGGAGTTTATGACTTGGTTAATTTTGGTCAGAGGTTTGGTATGCACGTAAGGGGAAACAAGAAAGGAAGCTTTGTAACTCCCTCATGAGGGTATGGTCAAAGGTGCATAAAATAGTGTAGGGTAGATACATAAAGAAATAGAAGAATAAATATTTAAATGACCTATAGTATCAGTGATATACTTAGTTGTTGTGGTCACTGAATGATAAGTATCAAGTTGATGATTTATATTTGGGAGTCTAAACCTAAATGATTGAATAGAGATAACAAGTAGATGTTGTTGGTCCTCAAGAGATTAGTTGTTGATGGTGATGGACTTATGCAAGGTGATTGTAAGCCTGGATATCAAAAATAGAATGTTGAGAGCCTGAACTAGAGTAAGAATCAATTTTCTTAATTTATGTTGACCTAAACTATAGGTTGGAGTTTGGATTATATTGCCAATTTTCGTGATTCCATTGATGTCAGTAGGTATCCCACTGATGTCGGCCATGGGTTGACCAACGTTGATGGCCCTAGAATAGGTACACCTTTCTATTTTTAGCCTATTTTCTATTGTTGTGTGTGCTAAGTGTGACACCCATTATAAAATGGTAAAAATAAGATGTTAGGAAGGAAGTAGTTGTGTAGGAATTTAGTTTGGGAGTGGGAATAAGTCTTGGGTAGTTAGGATGAGGGGACTAGGTCTTGAGGTGACTCATCAAGGGAGAATTAGTCATAGGATGAGGTAGCCAAGTAAGGTGGCAATAAGAGTTTTTAATTAACTTAATTAAGTATTTTAAATTACTTAAATGTGTGAGGGGTAAAAGTATGAGTTAGGGAGATTAATTTTTATAATTAAAATGGGTTTAGGGGGTTTAGACATAGGGAATTATGCACGTGTGCGTGACATAATTTTGGTGTCTACACTAGTCCTTATAAGTCCTGATTTTTCAAGGGACTTCTACCTCTATTCCTTTACATCTAACCACACTATGGCTATAGTTTTAACTCAAAAAATTGAAGAGTGTGACCACCCAATTGCTTTTATGAGTACCAATTTTAAGAATGTTGAGTTAAATTATTCATTAATTGATAAATATGCATATGCATTAGTCAAGGTAGTTGAGAAATTTAGGCATTACATCTTTAGAAATAAGGTGCATGCCATCTTACCAAACCATACCACCAAACTTATGTTAAGTCAGAATGAATTAGGGGAATGTAGAGGTAAATAGATGTCAATCTTATAGGAATATGACCTAGAGATAAAATGACAAAGTTGGTAAGGTGTTAAGGTTTGATTTAGATGATTACTAATACTAACCCTAGACTAAGTATTATGTAGGTGGGTCAACAAAAAATTGTAGCTAGTGAGTGGTATGACCCAATAATATATTTAATAATCAATGGTGTTTGTCCTGTAGGTTTATCCAAGGAGAAAAGATGGCCTTGAGGCTAAAGGTATCCCACTACTTAATCAATAATGGAATATTGTATAGTAGGAACTTTGAAGGAATCTACTAGAGATGTGTCTCACAAGAAGAAGCCACCGAAATCATGAGCACATTTCACGAAAGGCTAGGCAGTGGACATCCATTTGGGAAAACCATAGCCCTAAAAATTCTTAGGGCTAGATATTATTGGCCAACTATTTTTAAGGATATTCACAAGCATGTGAGTGAATGTCATTCATGCCAAATTTTTATCACCAAGGAGCCAAAGGCAATAATGCCTTTATAGCTAGTCATGATTGACATACCCTTTACTCAAAGGGGGTTAGACTTTGTTGGTGTGATCAACCCAAACTCATATGAAGGTCAAAAATATGTCCTTACCATCATAGAATATTATACAAAGTGGATTGAAGCTGTAACCACCAAGCAATGTAGAACTAAGGAAGTGATCAAATTTTTAGAAGAAAACATCTATACCAGGTTTGGGACCCCAATATATCTAATATGTGATAATGGATCCACCTTCATATACATAGAGATGACTGAATGGGCTTATGATAATGGCATCACTCTCAAGTTTGAATACAACCATTATCCCTAATGGAATAGAGTCTCTGAGTCAACAAATAAGAATCTAATGAAGGTAATCAATAAGTTTGTTGAATACAAACCTAGAACTTGGCTCAAGATCATTAAATTTATACTGTGGGATGATAGGATAAGGATCAATCAAGCCTTAAGAGCCTCACCATTCTTGTTGGTATATAGAAAAGAACCCATCTTTCCTATCACTCTCAAGTTGCCCACATATATATTTATGTAAGAATACATGGAGGAGAGCCAAGAGCTAGCCAATTCTAGATAGTTAGATATAATTCAAATAGAAGAGGCAAGGGATAAAGCCTTTATTGAATTTAGCAGACATCAAACCATAGTCAAGAGATGGTTTGATAAAATATCCAAAATCAAAGTGTTCAGACAAGGAGAATTGATTCTTCTTTGAGATAAGGCATCTAAGCCTAAGGGTAAACATGGAAAATTCACACCTTTATGGATTGGCCCATATCAGATTGTAGAAATATTTGGTAATAACACTTTTAACTGAAGGACTTATAAGGAGCAGAGTTTACACTACCCACCAATGGGTAGTATCTCAAGCACTATTTCTCTACTCGTCCTCCTAGGGTCTTCATGGAGTAAACTGTAAGATGTTTAGATTAGTGTAGATAGACTAGTTAGTTTTTTTTAGTTATTTCTTTCTTGTCCCTTATTTATACATAAGCATGCACATATTTGTTTGTTTTTCCTTTATTGTTGCCTTTCTCTCTGAAGTGTGTTTATTTCATGTTGCTTGGTTCCTTGATCCCAATAAGACTCTAGGGACAATCTTGAGCTCAAAATTTATGAAGCTACCTTAAAATATTCCCCCAATTCAGGAATGAAGGTATGAATCCCATACATGGATTAACCATGGCTTTGAAATATAAAGCATGATGTTATATCTTAGAGAAACTAACAAAGACCAATAGAAAATCCAACCATTTCATTGGGCCTTAACCATTATCTCAACCTCAAACTGGTTTTAAGAACACTTACACTTAGGGAGTGGAGACTCAAATTATCATGGTATACCCCAAACTATCACTTAATTAACATCCTTATCTGGGATAAGAGTTGTAACCATAGATGATTTTCCAAAGATCAAATACTTGACCAAATCCTAAAACCTAACTATCCTTATTCCCAACCTTTCTAAAAGCATAAAGACCTAAGAAAATACAAAAATAAGATATAGTACAAAATCTAAAGATTTCAGGTAAAGTTAATTCCAACAACCTCCTTCAAGGCTATGGACACCTTACTGGTAGTGGAACAAAGCCATGAGTGGATCCAAAGGCATCTATATCATGGATATGAATGTCTGGCTGGTAGCAGAGTGATGCCCCAAGCTTTCCCTAAGTTAAACATGGTTCATAATGAAGATTTCATTATACTATAAGTTAATTTAAGTGATTTAGAACATGAAACTAGAAGCTTTTTCTTGAATCCCATGGTAAACAGTAAGTGGAATAAAAGCACACACATAGTTTGAGTATGTCCTAGTATTTGACCTTAAGTCTATAAGTGAAAGGTTTATTTGAACCATAATTTGATCCAGATGATGGTTTTATTCAAGTGAAGTGGATGACATAATTATTAGTCTAACCAAAGTCTCTAGGTTCTAACATATTCCTATGTTTCCCCCATGAGTCACCATTTTTTGGGACCAACATACCCCCATTTTTTTTTGAATTGGGACCCTTGAGAGACCCTCAAAATAAATCATGGAAATATCATCATATCAATGTTTTTTAATAGAATATGAAGATCATCTACTTTGTTAAGAAACAAGCATATATGGTCTTGATTTACTTTATCTGGACTAACTTTGCTAGTGAAGTTCATTTGAGCATGAGTTATAGGTTCTATGGCACACATTATTGAGGAATTTGCATTAAAAACCCCTAACAAACCCTTGATTTGAATTTGAATAAAGGTGGGAATCCAAATTGGTGGGAATCATTTTTTGGACTTAGATATAAAAATGTGTGTCTTAGGATTAGTCATGTTCCATAACATGACTTGACCCCTTTCATTATTTTACCCTTACTTTAAGTTCCTTATGACCTAACTAATGTCATTGTGTAGGGTCCTTTTATATTCCACAAATTATCCTAACACTTAATACTAAGGCCTGATGTATTCATTAAAACCATCTTGACCTTAGTATTAACATCTTAGGCCTAAGTTTTTATCATCCCCATGACCCTAATTTAAATTCTTTGCATCTTACATGATCTTAAGGTTATCATTTTATCATGAGAATTGAACAAACTGAGTGAATGTAACTAAGAACTTTGGTTTAAATATCCTACATCTTAGATGATCTAATGATTTGTGCTTGCTCACAAGGACTCGATTAGATGGAGAGATGCGTAGTTGAAAAGTTAAAAGGATACAAGGAGCCTAAAAGATGGACATGTGGCACCATTACATTTGAAGAATAAAAGGAAGAGGGATCCACTTGATACTACATCCAATCTAGAGAAAGTCTCTAGATCATGATCTTACAGTTATCATTTTATCATGATATTTGATCGAATGGAGTGAATTAACACCCAAAACTTGGGAACCCCCACAAAATTGCCAAGTGACATACTTGCATTTGACCCTAAAGATTTTAATGAACTTAAAATTTATGTTTGTGTGACTATCATTTAAATGTCTAAAAAGACTAACTTGATACCTGTATGAACATCAACTTTATGTCCATTAAAGTGCAAGTTTCACTAGTTTAAACTTGACATGTACACAACTATCAATGAACACCTGAGAAGGTGTATTCAATGCCCATGAAACCATAACTTTTAAACCAATGAGAATTCCTTACTCAAAATTCAAAGGGCATCCCTAAACCCTTTTGGGCTCACCAAGCTAAGTAAAAATGTTCAAAATATGCCCAAAATGGATAACCTTGATTTATATATATGAAAATATATGCAATAAATATACTTAGCCTAAGTCTATAATTTAGAGATCCACATGGCATTTTTCATAATGGACCTTAAATCATAGACTTAGCCTATGTAAAATTCATTTCATGTTGGACCTATTTTGAACATGGTTTGTGATTCATGACATAAACATTTTAGCCTAATGTTTTCATTGTGTTTGCTAAACACAATGCATACAATAACCTAGGATGCTTATACCTTGACCCATTTTAAATCACAACTTAGGTCTAAAATCCTTAGCCTAAGGTTTGTCTTGTGCTTAATAAACATGAAACAAACCTTAGCCAAAGGGACATAAGCCTAAGTCTTAAATTTTAAGAGTGTTCTAACTTAATGTTAAATCATGTTTGCATATCAACAGTCAATGCTTTATTGTTGGATTTAATCTAACAATGTGAAGGTCCCCAAAAACTATTCAACAAAACCTTTAGAACTCATAGACCCACCATGTGGCCAATGATTATTCAATAGGGACTGACATAAGATTTAGAACATGGGGAAGATGCATGATTATGCCAAGTATCACAATCTCATGGATTAATACCCAAGAATCAAATAAAATATAAGGGCTAGGATTATGATCAATGGCTCGTGCTAATCCAACATTTTGATCCTACTGAGTGAAAGGAAGGAGGTATTTTATAAATACCAATGGCTAGTGTTCAAATGGCATTTATGAAAAATGCCATGAAAGATCCAAAATAGTGCCACATAAGCTCCATGAAATCAAAAAAGGAAGAAACTAAAGATCTTGTGGGCTCAAAAACACAAAGGTATAAAGGCAAAGGTCCAAATCAAATCCAAAACATGTATAAGCCAAAGCTTGGATATCTTCTACCATTAAATCTCTAAACCCTAGAACCTAAATAAAGACAACTCAAATAGATCCAATTTTCTAAAATTTAATCAAGAGATAGCTAAATTTTATTTCTAAGCATGAGAGAGCTTTTTCAAGGATCATATACAATTAGGTGTGAACAATTAGAAATAAATAGAGACCATGGTAGCTAGTAGATAGTAATTGTAAGAGGAAGCTAAGATTTATTTGATGACTAATAGTGAAGGCTAGATGTTCAAGGATATATAATTAGACTTTGTAGCATTAAACATCTATGGAATTAGGAATTGGTCTGAGCTTTTCTTCATGATAGAAGAATTATAACCCATCTTAAGGGAAGAGCAGAGAAATGCCACCACCAATAGATGATACAATGACATGGTTATAATCAAGATGCTTGGCCTCCACCATGCCTTGGAGAAACTATAGTTAATGCACTACATTGATGTCCTTACCTCCATTTTTATTCATTGAAAAATTGATGATGAATGGATTATTAGGTAGGGGAACTCAAAAGAGGTGGCATACATTTCCCTTGTTGCCTTTGACAAGTACTAAAAGATCCCTCTTCCTTATGTGGACCTTCCCAAAATGAGAGAATGGACCAATGTGGCTCCCAACCACCAAAATTATATAAATATTGTGGAATAAATATCTTACTCTACTACTAATTCACCACAAGCAACCAGATTGTCAAAACCTATAACTCATCCTCTAAATTTTCTATGTTCTAAAATGAGAAGTGTTATTTAAACACTAAGGGCACCTTTGGTACATTTATAAGCATCAACATGATGGCTCTTACTACTCTTTGATCTAGATGATCGGGATTTTTCCATCAAGGGTTTTAAATATGTGAGGCCCTTGATGGAGCCAGGGTCTTAGGATGGAGTCTAGGTCATGGCTATTGGGGTGATTATGACCTTGTTGAATAGATATTTTGGTTCCTCTTCAACCAATTATGTAAATAAGGTTTGGGTCTCATATGTACACTTCTTAGTATAAGAAAAAATTACCCCTATAATTGAAGATTTGATCAGCATCTTTCTAGCCAAGCAATTCATTACCATCAAGAAAAGGACCTCCAAAAAATTCTATATGATGTCTTACCTCATTGATTTCCTTTTTACTTCAATCACCTTACTTGACATTAATAATTAGTCCCCAAAGGGTAGGAAAACTATCTCATACCACTACTCCAAACTACACATCTTTAAGTATTAGAATCACATGTAGTTTATCTATGATTGCATTTTCCCAAGAATAGTTGAATCCATCACAGGTGTTCCAATGCCTAGGCTCCACCCCTTGATTAAGAGATAGATTGAAATGATAGGTGAAGTATGGTATTATCCTAAGTACACAGTCATCAAGATATAAGTAATCATGTCTCAACCCTATAGACTACCAGTGTATGTCCTAAATAAGCTTGCTAAGTAGGACATTGCCTCCCAACTCATCCTTGGATTGATAAGGCTTGAAAATAAAAGAGGAAAGGTCTAATTCACACCTTCCCCTTGGACATTGGGAACACCCTAATTAAATAATGGAAGTAGGTGGAGATTATGGTCACACATAGGAATTCAATTGGCTTTTAGTTAGATAAACTCAAAATGTGGGATCCAAGGAACAAGGTGGGGGATCATCTAAAGGACAAGAAGCTCAAGCTTGAGTATGTACACCAATTGGGTGTCCATGATACCATATACATCAGAGCTAAGAACTATGGGTAAGTATTGGATAGAGTCTAAGGTCACAACATCAATCTAGAGCATATATTGGCTAGAGACAACAAGCCATCTAGGGAAACATGGAAAATGCACCCATTGTAGTATCATTTACTACTTGGGACATCTGGAAAAACTCAAGAGCAACCTTAGGTAGAGAAACCATAGTAGTCACAATAGTAGGTTAAGCCAACTCAGGATGATCAAGGCAAATGAAAGGTGAAGGTTAGAGAAGCAATATTAGAAGAAATACTTGAAGAAGGACCGTTACCTTCAACCAGGTAGTAGAGACCACCCTCTCCAATCTAGTATGTTGACATGATGGCCTTGGAACTAGAAGAGACACTTGAGGATGATCTTAAGTAACTTGTAGAGTCTTATGGCTCAAAAGGAGAAGAGGACCCTTCAGTAGAGGCCAAGGAAGATATAGGGAAATAACTTGTCCCAGTGGCCTCCCATGAAAATCTTGATAGAACCAAGGAAGAAACCTAGATTGACCTTCACTCATCCCACTAGTGAAGTTAATATATTTAGTGATGAATTTTCAATCTATGGACTAGTCATGGTTCATCTATGGGAAATTGCAAAAGATCCCATCTCTCTCCCATTCATGGGCCATAACAAAGGTTGGTGTAGATGTACATGATTATGTGAAGCCCTGGATAAAATCTATAATGAAGGAATAGGAAGAGATAATAATCATGGTCTCCTAAGGCTCAGGAAGTAAGAAAATGGATGCTCTAAGAGCATCTACTAGCTTAGGAGTGGAGTTTCTAGAACCTCCCCAGTTTAAAAAACCAATTACCATAGTTCAGAATAGGAAGAGATAATAATCATGGTCTCCTAAGGCTCAGGAAGTAAGAAAATGGATGCTCTAAGAGCATCTACTAGCTTAGGAGTGGAGTTTCTAGAACCTCCCCAGTTTAAAAAACCAATTACCATAGTTCATTTCAATCCTAAGACAGCACATTTAGAAAGAGTAACAACTAGGATGGCCATGGTTGGGACTAAATAATTTACCTTTTAAAAGGTGGAACCTTTTATATGTTTGATCCCTATTGTAAGACAATAGCTTGGTGAAGCTACAATACATGAAGAAGATGTGGAAATCTTGATGTAAGCACATTCACAACAAGCTAAGGATGGAGTCCAAGGTCTAAATTAAAGGATATAGAATTTGGAAAGGGATAAGGAGAACTTGCAAAACTAGGAAATCCTATCAATTTTAGATGCCATGATCAAGATGATTTACAAGTCATTATATGACATGTTTGAGGCATTAAAGTCAATGAATATGAGGAAAAGTGCACTAGAATACCAAGATATATAGGCAAAGACCTAGTCACCCAATGGTAGGCCTTAGAGGACAAGATTGTCTAGCTCCTCAACATTCAAGCATAAAATTAGATCCTAAACTGTAGAACCATAAGTATGGGACACCTAGGCACAATCTTGGGGATTATTATTGATAAAGTTCAAAGCATGAGTACCTAGAATACCAAGGTGATGAGGCTTATAAAAGATTATAAATGGATTCTTAACATAATTGATAACCTTCTTGGGACCATGATTGTCAATCCTGCACAACCTATTGCCCTTGTCCACATCAATGATGAAGAGTTCAAACATAGAGCCACTTTGATAACTCAAGAAGTCCAAGGTAAAATAAAAGGCTAGTCTGGGTAAGATAACATCAAGATCTTGGATATGATCCTTAATATAAGTGAGAGGATCAGTGAAGCTAGATTCATCAAGGAGGCCTTGGTAATAGATGACCAAGAATTTGATAAGATAGTAGACCAAGAGGAGGAGTGCATCATGAATCCTATTGTGGATCTCAAGCTGATTGATGAGTAACATGAGAGGGCCATGGGCCTCCTCCATCAATAAACAAGGGACGTACCAATAAGTTAGAACAATATGCTATTCTGATAGAAATTAGGTGGCATTTTATAATAGAATATTCCATTGTAAAGGCATATGCTAGTTTGTTAGCATATTTTCCCCTAAGTCAATATGATTTAGGAAAGCACATGTATTATAGAGCTTGTAAGGACAACTATCCTTACTTTTGTACACCTATATTTCATAATTGACTGGTATACTTCCTATTCTTCCTCCAAAGGCATGTATCACCATTAAAAAAAGGGAGCTATTTTTGAGAAACTTTTTATACTTGAATTAATTAATAGAATCAAGGAATTGCACAAGGATTATCTATTTTGGTGTGTTAATTGCTAATGTAGTTTTCTCTCAATTGTTAGTAGAAGTCTTGAATTTGAATAGTATTTTTGAATTCTGAATAGCATCCTTTAATCATAGGGTTTTTTATTTGTGCTTATGCTAAATTAGTTAAAAGATCTTAGGTTTTGATTCATTTCATTTTGCTTTATATTCAGATGTGCAATAGCTATTTGATTATAGTAGTAAATCCCTAAAGTAGATCTAGTTCTTACTTGTGATTCTTAAAAAAATTCGTTTGAAGTTTTCCTGATATATAGTGAAATTTGAGTTGAGGATATATTGTACTATATATTTTTTAAATGTGTAATCAATTACCATTAATATTTTTTCATGATGTTCAGGGCCAAAATTGGCAATCACTTATTTCTATTCTACTCTACCCTTCTCTTTGCTCTTTTTTTAATGGTATGATCACTTTAGTTTAATCCACATTATAAATATCCATTTAAATTAGCTTTTATTATAATAAAGGAACAAAATTTACTAAGTATCAACAAATATTCACAAGAGAATGGACCAAGGTGGCTCTCAACCACCAAAATTATATAAATATTATGGAATAACTATCTTACTCTACTACTATTTCACCACAGGCAACTACATTGTCAAAACCTGTAACTCATGATCTAAATTTTATAAATTCTAAAATGAGAAGAATTATTTAAACACTAAGGGCTCCTATGGTACATTATAAGCATCAGTAGGGTCTACACCCTAACTATCTTGACTGGTCAATTCTATTAACACTCTTGTTGAAAGAACTAAGTCAATGAGAGGCCTATTTGACATGGTCATCTGATTAAAATTATGTGCTAGGCTCAAGTAAGTTTCATATGCTATCTACATCTATACAATGTGATCCTCTATGAGGTAATTTCCTTTGAAAAACATACTAAGGCCTTGATATACCATTAGGGCTATAGCTAAAGGATTTCTAGAAGAAGTTTATTGACTATACAGTATGTTATGAGGCATTATTATTAGACTTAGAAAATTCTCATGGGGGAGGTCTACCAAAAACTTAGCCCCTAATTATATAGCTCAAACCAAAATATCATCTTTGTTTTCCAATAAGTAACACTCTAAAAAATTAGGGTCATATGTTGATGGTGTAGTAACATAGTATGGTTGTTGAGGAAATGGTTCCTTAACCAAACGTACAATAGCTAGGTATTGATTTGTTATCTCATGATCTTACTCTGATTATGGAGGCATGTTAACCAAATAATGATCTAATGGGTCTTAGTTTTTTGACCCTATTTCTGTGTTATAAGATGGATAAGGATCCATCTCATAAGCAACATTGTTTGCATAAGGGTATTGAACCATTTCTTCTTGTGTAACCACATTACTAAATCCTAGAGTGTACATAAGGCCACTACGAGTGTAAGAAGACATGTTGGGATCCATAGTAAATTTTTCATGACCAAAATGGATAGATTTCTTCAAAATATAAAAAAATTATGTCTAAAAAGAGGTTTAAACTTTATATAACTTAGTCAAAATGATGGATATCTATAGCCAAAAATATTGATGTAACAATTTTTGATAAAAGAAATAATGTCAGATGTCCAACATTACACATCTCACATAAAGAGGTCAAGTATAAGGACAAAAAATTAACATTCCATATTCTAGGATCAAAGTGTTTAAAACAAGTCTAATCTATGAAAAACAAAATTTTCTAGGTCTTTTGGCCAAATGTGGTGTCAAAAAATAGGCTCAAACAAAGGTATGTGCTAGGAATTTTGGCCAAATGGTGTCAAAAGCTAGACTAGGAATTTGACTTTTGGATATAAAAGTGATCAATAAGTATGAGGTATGAAACAAAAAGCACTTGGAGATAGTTTATTTTCTCCCAATAATGGCATAAACTAGATTCTTTTGAATGATAAGCTAGACAAAGGTGAATGGCAAAACTGTACTAGATAAAGGCTCACAAAGAAATCTCAAAAAGGATGGAATTTTGGAAAAAATTAGACTCTATGAAAATAGGCTTATGAAGAAAATTTCAAAATAATTTGAGAAGCATACCAATGATAAAATGCTCAAAAGGTATAATCAATGTTTGATTCCAGACTCTAAGGCAAAATGGTTTAACATGATTTTAGCAACGTAACACTACTCTCCTCAACTCAAATGACATACGTACATAAAATTTGACAAATATCTAAGGCAAAAGTGTTTTTATCAATTAACTCAAGAAAAATGGCAAATAGGAAAGGTAGTGCAAAATGTATCCTAAGACTCAAAGCATGAGTGATACACAAGATGACTTGAGTCCTACCAAATTGTGATAATGATTATGAGTCTAAAAATGGCCCTTAATCTAAATTAGAAATTGAACCTAAGTTCCCTCAAGTTTAGTGCAAATGGTGAACCCACATAACACATCAACCTTATGAACTTATAAAGGTGCAATTTTGAATTTAAATTATCAATGAAGGACTTAAGAAAATTGGGCAAATGATCTAGACTCAAATGGGAAGCATAACTACATTAAAATGGAAGATATGACACAAATATTATTATAAATTTTTGAATAATTAAAAAAGATGACTTTTACTTGGGCATCATAACACCTCCTTATTCAAGAAATGGTGGACAATGTGTTTTGTTATGGATTTATGTTAACAAATAGTTTTGACTCTAAATAAGACCAAGTAATCTAAAACAAATACAAATCAACAAATTAATCATCTTAAGTCATAAACTTACAAGGTATGGTAAAGTGGGGTTAACTAAACTAACAATTTTTTGAACATCTAGATGGATCAAATGCATACAAATCTCACATCGACATACAAAAAAAGTGCATGTCATTTGGTTCTACATCATATAGATTGCTATATAAAGGTCTTGATATTTTTACAACCACTACATCCATCTCTTACTCAGTGTAGTGCGATGTCCAACATGATCAAACGTACTAGGATTAGCCTCTATAAATGAAGATGGTTTAATCACTCAAACCATCATCCCAATGAGGGGATCCCAATGGTTAACTAAACTAAAAAGTTTTCAAACATCTAGATGGATCAAATGCATATAAATTTCACATCAACATATAAAATAAGCACACATCATTTAGGTCTGCATCATATAGATTTTTGTAAAAAGGTCTTGCTATTTTTACAGCCACTACATCCATCTCTTACTCAGTGTAGTGCAATATCCAACATGCTCAAACATATTGGGATTAGCCTCTACTAACAAAGATGGTTTAACCACTCAAACCATCATCCTAGTTGTTAAAGACAATTCTAAGAGATTAATTATTGGGTCAAAGCTTCCCTATATAAATTATGGGAGGTAATGAAGTCCCCCTCACAAGCCAAGATGAAATAAAAATAAAAACTAAGTAAAAGAGCTTTAAGATTGTTTTGAGATCACCCAAGCCATGTGCGTCTTGGGGAGAGCCTTCACAAAATATCTTTTACATCTTTGGACTAAGGTATTTTTCAATTAAGATGACACTTTTGATCCCATAATTTCCCTACAGGGGATGGGGGGAGAGCATATATGAATGCCTTCCTTTTTTCTCAAACAAAATCTAACTAAGAAAATAATGATTAACTTGCATAAACTCTTAAGTGAGTTCAATTTTAAATCACTAAATGAAAGGTTTGGTGGTGTTATTTGCCCCTTTATCCTTAAGTTGTAATACTTTTGAATAACAAGCACAAAAACATTCAAATAATCATCAAAGTGTTTCCTTAAGCACCAAATGAAAGTTCTTAATCCTTTTTAAGCACCCAAAAAGAGATTAAAAATACTAGATTAAACGTGATTTATCAATTTTTCAAATAGGCCCTACAAGGAAATGGTTAGCATTTTGTCTAACCTTGAAGCACTTTTTCAAATGAAATAAATAAAATTTTAAATTGAGCTCTTGAGTTCACACAGTGCAATCTCGCAACTCCATAGTTCAATACCAGAACTCTGCAAAACCATGACTGGTTAACACAATATCACAACTCAAAAGTTAGTCAACAAAAATTGACAATATCATTACTTATATTGATGATAAGTCAATTTATAGTTAAATATCACAACTATGAGACTTATGGTATTGTTACTTAACTATTAATGGTTTAACCATAATACTATGACTCAGATCGATAATATCACTACTAGCAAAATTGTGATATTGTAATATCATGAATGCCGAGTCATGATATTATAATATCATAAATTGCAAAGTTATGAGATTGGAATATCACTAATATCAAGTAGAAATATTGGAATATCATAACTTGACCTACAGATAAAGAATTTTTTTTTTAAAAACATAGTTAAGATGCAATATTGCTACTAAGACAAAACTGTGACTGTGTCAGTTGTGAGATTGTGGTCTAGAGGACAACATCACAACTCCATAGTGAAAAAATCATGACTTCTAGGTAAATAGATTTTTGGTCAAATTTTTCATTCCTTTTGGTCTCAAAATCCAAGATATTGCATGAAAATGGTTAGTAAGTTACTTGTAGGAGCTATTTGATCATATTTATGGGGCTAGGTCCCACCGAGTGTGCCATTTGTGATCATAAGATTCTAATAAGGGGAGATTAGTATATTGTTAGTATATGAAAACAAAATCCAAAATAACACACTAATAACAAGTTAATCCTATCTCAAAGGGGGAGCGTAATAACAAAAATAAATGGAAAACAAAACTAGAATGCAAAAGACAACTTATCTTTCACCTCCCTTGGATGCTCCAAATGGCTTATTAAAGTGGCTTACTTCACTTGTGTTTAATAAATATTCATCAAAGGAGGCTTGGATATCTCCTCTTCTCCTTGGCACCATTGTTTTTATGATGGATTTGGTGTAGCTCAACAATTAGTCATGATAACACTACATCAATGGCTTAAGAGATATTTTTAGCATTATAACTTTACATCAAAAGAGATTATAATATTAATTTCTTGATCAGCTCCATAGAGGTGTGCATTTTACCTATTTTTTGGGTTTGCCACTAGTTTTTAAGGTAATAATGGTTGGTTAATATATTTCTCAATTAGTGGTGGCTAAGGTTTTAAAGGCATCAAGGCATGTTATGAAGGAAACCTTCTTTATAGTTTATATTGTTGATTTGACCATTGAGGTGGTGGTTGTTGTACCCAATGTGGTTATTGGTTTTATTATTATGCCTAAGGTTGATTTTGAGGCATTTCACACATCTATGGAATCTATTCTTAAGTACCCCATAGTTGTGGTTGTGGTGGTCCCTATATTGGTGGTGTGACTTGTCTAGCCCATGATACCATCCATGGATTGGGAGGAAATATTGGACCAAACTAAATTTGAGGTTGGGAGTACTAGTTTCCTTGTCTTTGAATTAATTTTAATTCTTCAATGATATGTGATACTTGTTTCACTTAGTTTCTCATGGTAGGAAGTTTTTTGCAATTCTTGGTGTCATGTTCTAGATCACAAATACCACATACCTCTATTTTGTCTAAAGGGTAATCTTTTACCGCATGTTTGAGTCTGCATCTAGGACAATAAATCGACAACTATTCAATAGTGGTAGCATTATATTTTGATTTAATTCCATCTAAGGTAGATGTCAATTTCACTAGAATGTCTATCTTGAAATTGGTAAATTCTTCCATTAATTGGCCAACTTCAAGTGATTTTTCTAACCTTGATTTCCTTATACTAGGTTTATCTTGGAGTAGTTAGTACACAATGTTGAAATTTGATGAAAGGTTAACTTTTCAATCTCACCCTTTCCCATTAGGTTTAAAGCATCTCATGCATCATCATCTAACCCTTTAATAAAGACTATTTTGACAACTTCCTCAGTGAGTTAGTAACCACTTATTTTATGGGTAAATATAATCTTATCAAGGAAATATTCTAAGGTTTCATCCTCATTTTATTTGATCTTGAAAAAGTCTTCTTTCCATTCTTTAACTATATAATAATCTTGATATTTGTCCATATATACATTTTCCATTTCATCCCAAGTGGTTATGTAATTACCTTCAAGTCCCATGAACCATCCCATGGCTGCATTCTTGAGTGTAGATGGGAATAATTTCAACTTTTGATTGTTTGTAACATAATCATATAGCATAGAACCTAAAACTCAAAAAGAAACTGATCTGGATCCTTTTAGGATTTACCTCTAAAAGTAGGTAAAATAGATGGTGAAATGTTTTTCATGGAATTTTTATTATCAAGACCTAGGATGATTGGATAAGAAAAAGTTATGTCCTATTAGGGTTGTTAGTCAAGGTTTTTCACATGTGCATGTTCATCTCCCATGTTTTCTTCCCAACTCTGATTATCAATCCAATCTAAATTCTCATCTTGAGTGTTCAACCTATGGTCTATCTTAGGAGGAGAATCTTTGATCAAATCTTCTTCTTGTATATATTGTGGATCAAATCTAATTATTCTAGAAAGAGGATTTCTAGGATCAATTCTCCTTATAGGAGAAGATGTTCTAAATAGGATTCTTCTTGTAGGATCTATTTGTGAGGATGAACCTTGTTAAAGGGAGGAATTAAAAAAATGGCTTTCAAGTGCCTTTCTTTCACTTTATAATCTTTCCAACAAGGATTATACCCTCTCTTCTTCTTGATTTATTTAGGGTCCCTTATAAATAAACCATCCTTGAGAATATCTTGGGTGGTTCATAAATCAAAAGACTCCAAGATTGTTTTTGTGTTTTTGGATTTTATGAATGTTTTTGAATTTCCCTGTATAACTGTAATGTATGATCTCACTAACACTTATTAATGAATATTATACCTGATAATGGAACCAATAAAGATAGGCTTTTTTATACATTTCATTTATCCAATCAATGGACTGGTGTCATTTTCAACTAGGGTAGTTTTTGATGGATGTATGCAATGAGACTGTTTGATATTGGAGTTGTATAGTTCATCATTTGGGGGGTTTTTCTTCTATTGTGCTTTATAAATCCTAAAAATAGTAAATAAAACTCTAGCTCTATTTTTTAGAAAAGTAAATCTAAACTATTTGTTAATCAAAGATCTATTGTATCCACACCATCAATATCCAGAACTTAAACATCTGGCATAAGACATGTGATGTCCTCACTCAACTTGCTTGATTGGGTAGGATAGTGGGATGTTTTAGAATCTAATAATGTTTTCTATTATCATTTAAACAACCTCTTACAAATTCTATATATGAGATGAATTAACAAACTTACTCTAATTAAACACACACTCTTGCATAAAATAAATTTGCTTGTATTGAATTGAAATAACTCTTGCATGTAAATGAAACACACTTGCATAAAAGGAAATTCACTCTTGCTTTTGAAAATGAAATTCACACTTGCATTTGAAAAATGAAATCACACTTGCATTTAAAAATAATTAATATTTTATTTGAAAGGAGATCACTCTATATTTAAAATAAATCACTCTTGAATTCATAAGGAAATTACACTCTACAATAAATGAAATATATTTGAATTAAAGATATACTTCTAAACTATGAAAATAAAAGTACCTATTTATCCTGATCCTTGGAGAGAAATGAGCCCTTGCTCTTTCTTCAGAATAGAAACTACTTTATTCAATAACAAAAATAAATTTTGAACTCTATTTTATTCAAATGGACATATATAGATGTGAAATGCTTCTTCTGATTTCTAGTTCACCAACTGCTAACTTTTCTAACTTCTTCTAACTATCTAGAATGAGAAGGAGATATGTATTTAAGTAAATCTCAACATCTATTCACAAAGTACAAAATATTGGCAATCTAAATGCACAAATTTGTTTATTCAAAATATATAAAATCTAGGAATCAAATCTCACGCTTATAGAAAGGCATTGTAACTAACTCAACTAACTATAAACAAAAAGTAACTAACATAGATCCTAAGATACTTATCCAATTTTACAAAATATAAATATAAATATATCTAGATTATTTCAGGCCATTATCATGAATGTTATTGTCTAAAATAAGATATCTAAATATATAAAGTCTATTTATAGATATCTTTAAAATTACTATTTTGATTAGTAGGATCCAATTGGTCTTTGGAGCATGCTTGAGTGTCTTTAGAGCATCTTATATAGGTCTTTGGATCAATCTATAGAGGTCTTTGGAGCATGCCTAAATGTCTTCGAATCATCCTATATATGTATTTAGAGTGCCCAAAGAGAATTTTTAGAGCGTTTCCAGAACATATTTAGAGCATCAGATCTTTGGAGCTTGCTCGTTAAATCCTCAAAATTGTAGCCAAAAAGAGTTGCCAAAATTCTTTGTTGTCTTCTCAAAATTACCCCACCATTGGGATGTGTATTTGTACTCAAAATTATGTTATTCATCCATGTTAGACATAATAACAAGGTAAAGAATTAGTAATAAATTACATATAAATAAAGGACAAATTGCATTCATTTCCTATTTAGATAAGACCTTAACTATTGAATGTAATGCAATATATAACTAAAGGAAACACTATATGGATAGTTTGTATAAATATGATTAGATATATGAAATAGTCATCAGCCATAACAATATCATGGGAATCCATTGATGCTTTGAGTACAACATTGAGTTTCATCTCAGTGGCTAATTGGTCTCACATTTTTGCCTTGCCTTTGTTAGCTACAACAAATTTTTCATTCACATCACCCAACATATTATGTACATACTACTTCAAATACATCATACTTCATGCCAAATATTGTGCTTTTATTTCCACAATGTCAAAAACTTTTTCACACTCATGCAAGAGCTCAATCATTGTTTCAATCTCTACCTTGATTTTTTGTCATTATGAGTGTAACTTAAAGAGCTTATGAAGTGAGTGTCATTCCTTAGTCAGTTGAGTAACAAGAAGTGTGAGCTACTTCTCCTTATATATAACTTGGTTGCATAGAATTTTACTAACCAACACATGTCATGCAATTCATCCTTAATTTTTTTCCATACATTGCTAAAGTGAGCTGGGAGTGCTCTGTTTTATTCCAAGATTTATGTGACATCCAATTATAATGAGTCACCATTTTACACAATAAATTATTTAAACATGGTTGTTCCCTTAAGTTGATAAGATAAAGGTGACTTAGAAATGTCCAAGGAAATTTCATGAGAATCTAGATTAATGGACAATGTGGCATATATCATCATTGTAGAATCTCACTAGGTTGGTCTTTCCATAAATATTAGAGATTTTCTCTAACTATTGTGTTGGTCCCTCTTGATTTTATACTAGTTTCTCAATTCCAACTCTCATTTTAGCCTCATATGTTACCTTGATCTCATATTCCTTTGTATCTTGTTCTATAACCTTCACTTTTATATATTTCTCTTTATTTTGTATAACCTCTTATTTCTATGCTTCTTTCTAAGCTTTGCTTTGGTGTCCCACTTAGCTCATTTTTGTGGTGCCTTCTGTGCTTTTTTTCCTATTGGTCCTTTTTTTTTGCATCTAAGTCTTATTTCACTTTCTTTTCTTTATTTTTTTTCTCATCCTCTGCTTTCTATTTCATAGTAGCTTCCTCATCATTTTTCCTTTGTACCTCTACTTCTTCAACTCATTGCTTTTGAGCCTATTCTTCCTTTAACTTATTTTTCTCTTCTCCATACAATTAGCTTTTATGTTCCTCTTCTTGATATTTTCACCTTTCTTCTTATTTATTAAATATTTAACTATTAATTTTCAACCATTTTTTGTTCTTCTTCTTCCTTTTGTTTATGCTTTACAACTTGTTCCTATGTTATGACATCTTCCTCTTAAACTAACCTCTTCAAATATACATACTTTGTATATGTGTTATCCTCTTATTCCTACAAAGAATAAGAGTGGTGACACTTCATGATAGCTTGATTTTTCACACTATGTATTTGTCATAGCAAAGGTATAAGTCCTTTTTCAACCACTTGAAAACCTTTATGGTTTCAGGTGGTTGCAAGGCTAAAGCCTACTATGTATCCTCTTTATCAGTGAAGTGGACCATGTGTTATGATATTATGAAAGATAATATTGTTTCCATGTGTTTTATCTTCTTCTTTAGCAATGCTTATGTAATGATCTCTAGTTTTACTAGAGTATGTTGCATATGCATAAACCCTACACCTCAGTCTTCTCTAAAAACTTTGGTAGTTTTTCATTTGTGCTCAGCCTCTTGTGTGATAGTATCTATAATTACAGAAGTGAGATGGGTGGGTATGTTTACCCATAGATCTTATCACACTTGATTTCACACTTGGCATGTGCATAGTGATTTCCAAAAGAAGTTTTTTCAAACTCCTCATCATATACATCTTTTTTAATGTTGTTAATTAGAGATGGGTATACCTAAAATTCATCCACTCCCATCTCCAAAAAATCACATTGTGTATAAATTTTACAAACTCCTAGATCATCCAACTAGGATTTAGTGTTGTGTGTTCTCTTATTTGGTAGTGGTGATGATGTTGTGCACTTAGTTTCCTTATTTTTCCTCTTTCAACCTATGATGGGATAGAAACTACTTATAATGTAACATTATATTATGCCTATT
Source organism: Torreya grandis (assembly GCA_037957365.1). Taxonomy (NCBI): domain Eukaryota; kingdom Viridiplantae; phylum Streptophyta; class Pinopsida; order Cupressales; family Taxaceae; genus Torreya; species Torreya grandis. The sequence continues at coordinate 1,249,359 of JARHVA010003771.1, read as the reverse complement.
GTTGAGTTGATGGATGATGTTGTGCTGGTATGGCCACTCTAGAAGGTGTCAATTAGAGAGGCTATAGTTTTATGAATGTTAGAGATTTCTATCACCTTACCTCAAACTTTTCTTCTTCCATTGAAACAAATAATGGCATATGTGTAATGGGGGATTTTGTAAGCTCAAATATGTGAATCTAGGTATCACAAGGAAGTAATTTCACTTACATATATTGTCCAAGATATTGAATAACCTTAGTTGGAACTCTAGGGTGTGACACTATGAGTTGTTTTAATTCTAGCCACCAATTATTGAACTTTCTTATGCACACATAGTTCTACCCTTCCTTAGTCCAAATTAGGTTTGTAAAATATTATGTAGGCTAGAAATTAATGTTTGGATTGATGATGCCTTATAGAGATTTCCACTATGTAAAACACAAAATTACTATAAAATTTTGATATTGGAATGTTTGGGTTGGACCTTCAAAAAAAAATTCAATGTTGGTTACAAGATCAAAAACCAATAATTTTTAAATTTTGAAGTCTTCTCATAGATGAATTATGTGATAGGAAATATTGTTGACTCCTTTGCTTTATTTTTTGGAACCCTTTATTGTCTTTCAAAACCTATTAGTAATATAGTCAACCAAGATTCACACTGAAGTGTCTATGATTGAAGTCATCACAACCCCCTAAATGCCCTAATATAAATTGCCTTGGTATACTCATGGATTGGGGGTGCCTTTTGATTTGTATGACATGAGATATTGGCCATGTGCAAGAAGTCGTCTCACTTTTTCCATTGTAGTTGTGTTGATTTATATTATAACATCCTATGGATAACAACCTCATTGTATCTACTCAATATAAGCATGAAAACTTCATCAAGATGTCCAAATGTAGGCAAATTGATTAACCTTTTTATAGCAAATCCTAATAGAGGATGTTTTAAGGCTATATCTCTTTCCTAAGCCACTTATAATTGATCTAAGGTAAAAATATTTACTCATAATAAATCTATAACCTCAAATACATTAGGATCATTATACTTAGCTTGATGCAAAGGGAGACTGACACCCATAGCCTCCTTCTACAAGTCTGAAACGTGAATGAGAAGTTGTGATCGGTCCATAATAATTTATTTGAAGACTGGGGATTATTGGTGATAATATGAAGAAAGTATTGCACACCCTTAACACTATGATGACTAAAATTCACTTAAATGAAAAAGGCTCCAACTCATTGAAGTGTGCAATGGCAAAATGTTGAGTGTGCCCCTACATATATAACTTTCTTGATTTATCTAACATGTCCTTTGGATTTGAATATGGTGAGTTGTTCATGTGCCATTTAATCTGGACATTGAATGACAATTATCATTTAAGTGATGTGACATAGATGCTTTATTGTCCAAATTGATTGTTTTTATTGTCAAAATCATTGATGTGTTCCACCACTACTTCCCATGTCGAGTGTAGTCTAGTATCCATCAGCTAAATCTAATGAATAATAATATTTTGGAAAATGGGATATGGTTTAAATGTGTTGTCATTTATGGCTTTAAATGACCACTAAATATCCTTTGCTCATACTTTATTCATTTTTGTGTCATTCTTGAACTTAATAGTTAACATGATCTTGATAACAATGTGTGATATGTTCTCCTATTTTCCCGCATGGGTCTCTTTTCATTTGTGACTTTTAACTGGTTACTTTCACTCTTATATGATAAATATTGCAAATTAATACACAAAACCTAAAAATAAAACAAGTAGCAATCAAATAAAAAATAAAACCCCAATCTACATATTGCTACTTAGCACCCACTCATTTCTTTTTGTGAGATCAAAAGAGATTACTAGAAATATGGCTTAATAATATAACCATTTATCTTCCCAATAAGAATGGTTCCCTAGAAATTCATTAGTAAAATATTTATTTTCTATGATAATTCATGAATAATATATGATTCCTTTCACCAAATATGTAACTTTCTAGGAAAATCTCTAAATTTGTCATCATAAAACAATATTGTCTACTTTAGATGAAATTATTTTGTGCACAAGTTAAGCTCATGCCAAGATTTATGAATTTTTTTATTACCCCCTACATCTAATGGGATCTATGCCTCTTTTCATTCATCTTGTTTAGATCCATTAATCTATATTTCAGTGAGTCCTGATCTCCCTAATCATCATAATTCATATACTAGGAATAATATATTCCAGAGGCATAACTTCCTCAAGACCATAAACCAACAGAAATGGAGTGAAGCCTACCACACATTTATAATTTGTCTAGTATTCTTAAAAAATCATAGGAATGTGATCTTCCCAATCATTCCTTTGAACATTACATATCTTTGTCAGCATCTAACCTAATATATTGTTTGAAGCCTCACCTTTGCCATTTGCCTGTGGATGATAGGTCATGTTTTTATGGTGAAATATCATGAATTATTTAGTAAGAGTCTTGATTATATTATTGATAAATTTATTTACTCTATCACTGACCAATTTAATTAGACATCTAAACCTTGTAATGATAATCTCATACAAAAATTGGTGGAATCCTTTACACTACAACTTGGTGTCACAATAGCTTCCACCCATTTCATGAAATAATCTATCACAATAATGATATATATTGTGTGATTATGGTTACTTGGAGGATTTGTCTACCCTAAAAAATTAATGCCCTATTATTTAAAAGTTTATCCTACTAGCATTGGCACCAATGGCATCTCATCTCACTAATTATGTTTTCCCATGTTTTTTGACAAACATAGTAATGTTTTTCCACTCTATGAGTATCATGAAAAAAATTTATCCACCAAAGACCACTCTATAATATCTTTCTCATAGTGGATTCTACTATGAAGTGGCATTTTATGGCTCCTTAATGTGTTTCCTAAAGGGTTTGTGGTCTCTCATGTTTTAAGGATACTCTACATATTACATCATATTTTTTGATCTTATACAAGAATCCATTGATGGTCCTATAAGTAATTACCCATGTAATCATTTTCTTATTATCTCTTTCAACATAGTGCATAGGAAAATTTCTTTATTCTAAAAAGTTCACAATGTCCTTCATATTTTCAAGGATCATAGAGGCTATGAAAATTGTGCATGTGAGGATTCACCTTGCATTTATTTAAGTTATTCTCCATTCCATATCATTCTAAAATTATCATGTCCCAAATTCCCTCTTCATGAATTCATATTGATGCTAAAATAGAATTATTTAAATAACATCAACTATCTATAGATCCTTGCACCTAAAATAGGCTTGTTAACTAGGTATCGTAAGTCCTGGTGATCTGTTAAAAACTCAGATGGTGTGTCTAAAAGGTAATGCCTAATTTTTTTTAAAGAAAACACCATTTCTAGGGATTTATTTTTGTGTTCATGTACTTTTTATCTATATCTAATATTTTTCTACTTTTGAAATGTTTAAAATGATCTAATTCACCATCCCATGGTTGTGCTAACACAACTCCTACTGAAATACATAAAGCATCCACATGTATATGGAATGGCTTCTTCCAATATGGAAAAATTAAGATAAGATTTGTCACTAACCTTTATTTTTGACATTCATGTTTCCATTCAAACTTTGTATCTTTGAATAATAATTTTTCCAATGATTCAAATATGGTTGTGTATCCCTTGATGAACTTTATGTAATATCATGTGTGGCCCAAAAAGGTTAACATCTCTGTAGAACTAGTTGGAGGTGGTATCCTCACTATAAATGTAATTTTATCTTGATCAACTAGGATTCCATCACTGCATACGATGTGATCCAAAAAACACAAAAAGGTGTGAAAAATAAGAATTTATTTAGATTTGATACAATTAACAAGCCCTTTAAATTTTCTCACATTACACACAATTTAGCAAAATGATCCTTGAAAAAAGATAAGACAACCCAGTCATCCAAATAGACCTCCAAAAAATCATGAATAAAGTCTTTAAACGTAGTGATTATAACCCTAAACAAATTATTTAGGCATTATTAAGACCAAATGACATTACTTTATATGCAAATGAACCCCATTCTATTACAAAATTCATTTTAACATGGTATTCCTCTATGATATAAATCTGATGATAGCCACTAAATCCATCCATGAATGAATATACCTCATGGCTTGTGACTGATTTGAGACCATCATATGTGAAGGGTATGGGAAATGGATCATTAAATCAAGCATCATTCAATGCATGATAATCCCCACATACTGCAATCTCATCGGTCTTATTTTATTACATACTACCATGCAACTAACCCAATATGTCTTTCCTTTTGGATATATGATCTATGTTTCTTTCATATGATACAACACAACCTTAACATTCAAATTCATGTTGGGATTCAACATCTATGGGAAGTTTTTAATTGGTCTAGTGCACTCTTTTAATTTAATGTGCATCTCCTCCAATGATTATCTACACATTCAACTTCTATGAGCTTAGTCAGAAAGACATCCTGATACTCTCGTAATAGCTGCAATACCTTTTAAATCTCATTCTGAGTCTAGTAATATCCCAAAGTCTCAAGTTTACACATGGAATTTATTCAAATATTCTCTTGAATATTATTCAATGGTTCTTGATATAATTTTTTAGATCTATTGGGTAGGGGCTCTTGTAGAGTTCATTCTCTTTCTTATTCCAAAATGTTTACATGTCATAGTTTTTCTTCCTCGACTTGTTCTATGCTTTAAAATTTTGTTAGCTCTACTTCTCACTCGGTTCAAAACATCCTTATATATATAAATCCCCATCACTATCATTAGATTATATCAATTCATCTATAATTATATTACAAGGTTTAAAAATAAACTACTCCTATTTACTAACCTTGTGATTTTGAATTTCTAGATTCAAATCATGAGATACCTTTGGCTAAGATGACGAGCCTATCATAGTTCCCAAATAATCTACCCACCCATAACATAAAAAAATTTCAATTGTTTTTAATGAATTATGAATTATGAGATTATCATCTTTAAAAATTAAAGTTTGGATAAAGTCTTATTGAACCTATGCCCAATGTTTAGTTTATCTCCTACGTTCCTAATGCATATGAGACATAGTTATAAGTCGTGATAGAATGTGGTTGAAAATATGCACCTAGTATTTTGTCTCAACAACATACATATGCCATATGTATACATGTTTATGAGCATGTAGCTCTAGATATTTCCTTTGTTGAAAGAATGGCCACTTGGTTCTAATAGTGTGTGGTAGGTGAAATTATTCTCATATAAATTTTCATACTTCATCCCATTGTAACTATGGTTTTATATGAACTGCCCACCATGTCATAATAGTTCCCTTCAAATCATAATTTATTGTGTTCAATCTCTAATATATATTAGTTATATGGTTATACAACCTAAATATAAAATGATTGAGATCCTTAGTTGCAAAAAATTATTACAATTGATGTTCTATGGTGAAAACCATTTGTAGATGTTGTACCTCATGGTCTCCTTGAACCCAATTAAGCATATGTGTGTCTGTGTCACCACTATTATAATATGTTACCTCCCAAGCTAAAATTCCTTCCTAAGTAAGTTTTGTGTAATCCATGGTTGTTGCATATATACTATATAAAAATTCTACTTTAGACTTGGTTAGAGATCATAAAAATAGAGAGGTATATCCTTCAATTTGAAACTAATGAGTTGGATAATTTGTAGCTTGTAGACTGACTACTATATTATTTGCAAGTATATGTGTTGCTTAAGTTGTGGTTTAAAGAACTAATATTCAACAACTCACAGAGCATTTTACTTTGTATATGTAATGATTTTGAACCAACTATTATCCATGCATGCATAAGATGACTTTATTTCTCTTGGAATGACATAGGGCTTATGCTCTAATTTATTCAATGGTATAACAATTATATTCTCCCCTTGGTGTGCCTCTAATTGATTTTGTACTATATTGATAGTCATTTTACCATCATAAGCCCATTTCTTACCAGTCAATATAGGATGTTGGGTCTGTTTTGTTTTCATGTCAATGACCTCAAAATATCCTCATAGACTTAGCTCAGTAACTTTAATATCCACATAGTCCAAGTGACCTATTGGCTCTACTATCCCATAGTTTTTAAGACTAAGAGTAACAATATTTTAATTCAATTTTGTCTGACCAATATCCTCCTAAGTAGATCAAGGAATCATGTTAATAGTACCTATAAAATTAAATACTACATTAGGAATCTCATACCTTGAAAGTTCAATGTCCATAGTGAGTTAACATCATAGGGATTCCTAGTTTTGACATACCAAATGACCTTTTTAGTATGTTGTTATCCTTGTTGAGCAAACTCTATTAGATTATGAAAGAGATTCATAATGTTCTATAATATGTATTCATTTCACAAAGTATTGATTAGTTTCAAAAACTCTATCAAAGTAGTCACAACTCCTTCCTACCTCATAATTTGCACAATTTGTCCATACATTTGTGCATTAATATAAATGGCATCACCTTTTGACATGATATGCTATTGTAAATCCTGAATAACCTACACAAATTGATACATCAAGATCCTTTCTATTGTAGGATCATGATATTTATCTTATTTCACCTTCTTGATTCTATGATCTTTTGGTATTTTTAATTGAGGAAACCATTTTTATAAATGTTGTTGCCTTGTCATAGCTTACATAAAATCAATTTATTTTTGTTACAAGTTAACCATGTTCACATTTTACACTAGTTTCTCCTTTACTTATTTTTCCAAAACTGGACAGTCTTTAGTATGGTGTTGGTCTGACACTCTGTAATATGCATAATATGGTTGTCTCTATGGATTCAATGGGAAATTCCTTTTAAAATGATTATAATCACCACATAAATAACATTGTATAGGATAGTGAACTTTTTAGTCATTATTTGAGTGACCTCCTTGATATCCCCCATGACATCCTCCTATATATTTTCCTATGTTTAATTGTAAACCCTAACCTTATGTTTGTTGTGACTATTACACACCAAATCCTCCTTGATGTTTTGGGGAACCCCACCCTTGTTTTTGTTTTGAGCATCATACCCACCATATTTTCTCTAAGGAGAAGATGGAACCCATCTTGCCTGTTGAGGTTATGGAATCATAGTACTCCATGATGGATGATATTAATAATATGAATATGATGGTGTCCATCCTTCTAGATATTATGGATGATATTGAGGTGCACTTTTTATTTTGATCTCTAGGCATGAAACTCCTAGCTTTGAAAAAGTTATTTGTTGTGTATAAACTATGAAAATTTTTATAGTGATATCCTCTTTGAGTTCCTATAGAGCCCTAAAACTCTTTCTATCATGATTTGGGAACTTAAAAAATACTATAGTATAGATTTTTTAGTTTATAGGTGTACTATTTTAGTAAGGTGTAAATTAGGTTTTGCATAACCTACTACTCTACAAATATCACATAACTCTATTTTAATTTTTAAGAAATCATTCCTATGATGCCCCTTCTTGACCACTTTCTATTCACCATAAACCCAATTTAGGTTTATTCTCCTCATGAATTTGATCTATTTTTTAGGTATGCATATATCTTTGATTAAATTTTATTAGTACTAGCAAGAGCATCTCCATAATCTTTGATCTACTCTACCTAAATTTTTATTATTATAGAATCAACCTTAGTATCAAATTGATACTGGGAAATAACAAATCTTATCCTTGATCATAGTACTTATACAAACTAAGAAGCTTTTTCTTTGTCTTCCAAAATGAAATCTACCTTGTTAAAAATGTCTAAGAATCTATGATCATACTCTTAAACTAGTTCTCCACTTCTTTACCTTATCTCTTTAATATCCTGAATTATCTAACTTAAACATTTCTTAGTGATTCGATGAGTGAGTGAGATAGTGATTAGTTCATCTGGGCCCCCATAGACATAGTTAGATTTAGGGATAGAGAGGGGAGGCCTCTATAGATAGAGATATTGACTCACCCCCTATTTCTATTCCTATTCCTATTCCTATCCCTATATATAGAGTTGAGAGAGGGCATCGGTCATATCACAGATACCCATCCAACTAGATGGAAAGAGAGATAGATAGTTGGCCCCCTCTCTATACTTTACTTAATGATGGGGGGGGGGGGCTCAGTTTAAATTCTATGATTAGTAGGTACTTAACCTATTTTAAAGACAATTAGGAAATATCTCATTTATATACAAATTTTAACACTTGACCCATTAGAGATATAATGATCTCACACTTTTTCACATCTTCTAAGATCACTCCCTTCACCTTCCACTTCATATCATAGGTGAACAAGTATTATTCAAGGTCATGGCACACATCATATTGTGTCAGAGTGACAAAAAATCATGATTTTGGTGTCATATTTTGAATTCTTGTAGCTAATATAGCCGGATACTAGATAACTACTATGTAGGTTGTTGTGAAACTAATGTTACTATTTGTTGTACTATTGTGACTAATGACTATTGTGATCATGTATATTTTGAATGTTGTGATCCTAACTTCCTTGGTTTTTTATAAATATCTTAAAAAAGGAACCCATATTTTTAATATAACTTCCTCTCTATCATTTTGTTAGTCTCTTCACTTAACACTAAATTTTTATATTAATGAATCAAACCATTGTTTTACTTTAAGTCCTACACTTTTATTTCCTCTTTCAAATGATAAATTAGGCACAAGGGGTGTGTATAATAAAAATGAATGATCCTTCTCTTTACCTTATTCTTCTTGTGAATTTGAAACCTATGACATTTATGTGATTCAACATTAATTATTCTAAAGATCGATCCTTCTTTGGTCTAAATAGTATCATCCCTTATAATTACATTTTACCACTACATCCTACCTTCTCTACTTATAATCTACCTTTATTTTTCTCATCACTCTTTTCTATATTCCATTATCTCTCCTTCACTCTTGGGCCTCTCTCTCTCTCTCTCTCTCTCTCTCTCTCTCTCTCTCTCTCTCTCTCTCTCTCTCTCTCTCTCTCTCTCTCTCTCTCTCTCTCTCTCTCTCTCTCTCTCTCTCTCTCTATCTCTCTCTCTCTGTCTCTCTCTCTCTCTCTCTCTCTCTCTCTCTCTCTCTCTCTCTCTCTCTCTCTCTCTCTCTCTCTCTCTCCATTATTTCCAACTTCCTCTTCATATTCTACTCTACTCTTACTCCTACTCAAAGTTAAATTATAATCATCACTTTTTTTCCACCTTTATTATCATAATTCCCTTCCCAAAATTATAATCTTATTCTAACTCTACATCTATGTGTCATCCATATTTTGGGTTTAGGTTTAAATCCATCCTCTTCTAATTATTTCTTCATCATCTACTTATACATCGTACATAATCAAATTACATCCCAAGTGACTACTCCATGTTAGTAGGGGTAGAAACAATGGCCTTTTCCAAAACCAACATATTAATAAGATTAGGTAGTCACTATATAAACTTCCCTTAAATTCCTCTCACAAACAAGTCATGCATCGCTTCAAAAGCCATGTATCCTTGAATAGAAAATTCCAAAATATAACCATTGATGGTAGTTTACATATAATGATCTATCTCATGGGTCCAATAAGTATCCAATATTCATAGGTTATATATTTTATCTTCAATATAAACTATAATTGATATCCTTCTCAACTAAATATAGTAATATTTCAATGTAGATAACCATACAGCTAGTAGTCCAAGTAACTCACAAAAAAATTTATATGTTTCTCTATATATATTCTATCTAATAATTTATTCCATAGTACTCTCTATTATCTTTGATTCTTCTTCTACTAAATTATGAATTCTTTCATCTAATCATCTCTCTACATATCTCTATCCTAGTAGTCATCTCAACATGTTTCAAAAATGTCTCCACACTCACTACACCATTGTTAGTAGAGGTTCTTGAAAATCCCATTACAGCGTACTAATGGAGATATAGCTCGTGTAATATAGATATAAAAAAATAGCACCAAAACATACACAAATATATTTGATTAGAATCATTCATGTTTACAATTAAGTATTAAAATTATCACAACTATAAATAATCCAAAAATAGTTATTCTTTCATACTAGCAAACAAAGTTATAAACAAGGTATAAATGCAAAATGGAATATATTAACCAGAATACAATACATGAAGAAAAAAATTATGAGGTAACCATATCATAATCTCTATTTATCTCTACCATAAGTGGAACTCCTTTAAAATATATCAACATAATATATATAACCCTATTCACATGACTTTGTTGCTTCAAATTCCTCCTTTCACTACAAGATATAACAAGACATTTCACCTTTTGAATATGTCATAATTACAACAAGTGTTTGGAACAATTAAAAAATCATATACATATTACAAAACCATGCACTACACACACATGTCAACTATATGTACTATATGATTTTATAGTCCTAAGATACTTCCAACAAGAATGTTGTTAATATGAATAATATGAGGAGAGTAGTTTTTTATATCTATATTTATCCAAATTCTAAATACAAAAATTTCCCAACATTCCATATTATTCAAGATTCTTTCCCATCTCATCTCATATAATTGGTTCATATGGAACCAATTTAAATCAATTAAGCAAACTCACAAGTTTCAAATCCAGGGATATAGTTAGACAATAATTCACATACTATTGATATAAATTCTAATCTTATATTAACTAAGACACCTCACTTAGAAATCCCAAAAACTTCTATGAGTGGTACTTATTTTTCTCATTCCCAAGATATAACTAAATATTCAACCACATCATCTATGTCAAAATAGCCATATACAATAATCTAACCCAAATTAACTAAATTACAATTGAATATACCCTACCAACATCAATTTAAATAAACTTACACTACACCCTCAAAGTATTTACTTCAACATTATGCATTTGATAAAATTGTTATAAAATATGATGAATGGGATACCATAACCAAACTTTCACATCTCTCATCTCAAATACTTTTATTATAACTCATGATAGCTTCTACTCATCATCGTAATCATCTAATTAAACTTTTTATTTGAAATGAACATACCTCATCCACCACCTATGGGGCAAGAAGCTACTTTGTTAGGATCTGAAGATAGCATTATTCAACAGTGTGAATAAATGCATATCCACATTAAAAAAATATAGATGCCTCTCTTTTACTTAATTTCCCTATCACTTCAATGACTATTGATGATATATTAATTCATATAAATGATCCTCCATTATTTTTTAGTGTCCAAATAGGAGATATATAATTCAAGTGTGCTTTGATTTATGAAGGTTCAAGAACTTATGTGGCTTCCCTCGATTTTAGTAAAACATTTAGATATTCCAAATGTAATCTCAAATATACTCAAAGTACATGTCAAGGATATGATAGAAGATAAATTCCTCCTTTAGAGTGTGTTTGTATTCCTATCATAGTTCCTCCTATTATGGTGTGTATCAAAGTCATGATATTTAACTTCCCACTAACATATAACATATTACTTGATCGACCTTGGACACAATGCATGAGAGTGGTAGCCTCATCAACATGCCAATTCATTAAGTTTCAACATAATGGTTATATATACAAGATTCAAAGAGATGACAATCCTTGGAATTTTGAATAATTCCATGAATGAGGTGTTTTTAAAACCTTCTCTTGAACCTTTACCTAGCATTCAATTTCATAAATTACAACATTTTAATTACCCCATTAACTCTAATATAGAATATAATGGTCACCATAAATTAATAAGAAACATACCACCTAATTTATTAGATTAAAATGATGATGAACTTGAAGAGATCAGTTTTAAAATCAAAACTTTTGATCTCTCTCCTCACATAATCACTTAATTACCTCATTCTTTATGACCTTGGTCTTGTAGAATACTATTAGATGAAGTTCCTATCACTATAACAAAAACTAAACATTCCATCTACCATGCCTCTTATAACTATAAAATCATTGGTATATGTACTATTGATATTCACACTCCCATTTATGATGATGGATATTATTTAGATGATCCCTTTTTATCCATCTTTACTCAATCTAAAAATGTAGATATACTTATATATCATTTTTATTTACAACATTATCTTAGTTATAATAATGTAGTTCCTTCTCCATCTATAGTACCTAATATTAATTCTTCTTCATCTAATGTTCATAAGTTCAAGATGGATCATACACACACTACTTCTCATCCAGTCATTATTGAACCCCTTTGGAGTATGTTTCTTAATCATGCTATGATAGGACCTTAACGATACACTAGATACTTAGATATGTATACCTTAATTCCTCTAGATATGCCTACTACACTATGTCGAATTACTTTGAGCTCATCTTTTGAAATGGCTCAGCCTATTACCAAGCCTATTTTGAGTTCTCCTTTTACTGGTGATGACATAATAATTTTGCATAAGTTTGATCTTCTATTGGCATGATGGGAAGATGAGCCATATTATGAGTTCTATAGAGTTATCAACCATTGAGCTAAATATTATCATGCACATTAGCAAAAAAAATCATTAGGCTCCACTTCTACTATAGATAGTTAATTTTGATAATCTACTACTCCTAGACATACTTGTTTCTTTCATGGTATGTGTATGCATTCTTATAATCATTTTTAACAACTTCAATAATACATTGATATGCTTCATCCAAATAAGGAAAGTCTAATGATAAGATCCTACCACCTCCTAATATACTTACATAATAAATACTTAAATATGGGGAAGTTCATTGTCTTTGGCATCAATGTAATACACATCATAAAGATAGATGTTAAGTGCTACAACAACATTTTCATGATTTTTCATGGCCTATGTCTTCACTAGCTCTACTGCATACTCCAAGACATTCACATACAAAGGCTTAACCTTCTCCATAGCCCAATTTACTCACAAATATTAGGATGTCCATCAAATCTCAACATCAATTCCTTAAATTAAGTATCCCTTACAATAATTACCCCATGAACATTATTTTTCTACTAGTGTACCCATTTTATTTGTTGACACAATGCACCAAGAAGGCTTTTCACAACCCTTTACAGAGATTTATGAAACTTTTATTAAATATAGAGTATAGTTACATAAGGATATATAAAATGTTATGGATGATGTTTACCACAAATTTTATTAGTACTTGTGAAAACATCATGGTTCTTCATCACATGATTTATTATAATTTGGATTTGATTTATGAGCATATATTGATCTTATGTTTTACTTATCATTTGGAATTTTTTCATGGATTAATTTCATTTTCATTTATTTTCTCACTATCTTTCTTGAGGATGATTTATTTTTATATTTTTAACATAATTTATTGGAATAAAATAGTTATTATTGTGATATGGATTCCAACCCACACCCTCTAATATCCTATATTTACCATATGATCAGCTAACAAACATATTTATCATTATACCACTACATGCACAAGTTTATATTTTCTTTATTTTCTCCTTATTTTCCCTTCATAATAATCACATGTATATTTATTTTTGAGATTGCATACTTTTTTATGGGTAAGCCTAATTATTTATCAAGATGACAAAATCTGTAAGTATTTTGTATCCTATAACCAAAACCTAAAACTTATCTATGTTTGTCATTTTTTCTCTCCTATTTGTTTTTACAAATACATATGGAGGATGAATAGAAAAATCCATAAAAAAATTTAAAATCCAAATAATTTAAACAAAAGGCAATAATAAAAAGTAAAAATCAACTATTCAAAAGTTAAAATCACACTCAAAGATGTGATTCATATTTAACACATCTCTTATTTATATTTGAAGCTCAAATTACACAATTTGCCTCATGATATAAATGAGGTCCATTGGGATGAAGTAGGCCAGTAGACTGGGATAGGATCTCTCAAAACTCTATATCATGCTACCTAATTTCTCACACAAGTACCCAATCTTCACAGTAGACCAATGGATCTATAAGTGGTCCTAAGGAATGAGGAACACATTATGGGAAGATAGGCCCATTTTAATTATCTTGTATATATAACCTTCTTGAGATTATCTTAGTATTACACTTGTTTGCCTTAAAACTTATGTTTATTATCAAAAAAATATCTTTTAAATTTGGCATCTAATAAATTCTTAGCACCTTCCTATTTACCTAGTATGTCTCATGCCTACTAAGGATTATTAAAAGTGCCTATGTCATGTTTTTTACACTCTATTTTTCATTATATTATTACTAATATTCCTCTTTGATGAATATTATTTTTTAGCTAATCATACCCCTTTGGTTCTCCTTTTGGGAGTTATAATGTAAGACCTTAGATAGGATCATACCTTCCTCAGATAACAATAGGATTTC